>OMNV01029495.1:27318-134382 GCA_900303265.1 Brotula barbata
TGTTAAAAAAAAAAAAAAAAAAAAAAAAAATCTAATTAGATTAGATTACCGCTGCCTGGTCTCTACGGCAACCGGGCGCAGTGAAGGTGAGGAGTTGATTAACCCCCGACAACATGGCAGAAAAAAGAAAGAAAACATATCATTTTCACAATGAATGGGAAGAAGAGTTCTTTTTTACGACTGTGAAAGATTCCTGCGTGTGTCACATTTGCGGGGCGACTGTGGCGACTGCAAAGCGGCACAATGTGGAGAGACATTTCAGAAAGAAGAACTTCTGACACCGCTGCCTCTAAAGACAACTACGAGGGGAGTTGACATCTATAACGCAGTGAAGGAGTTTTTCGCGGAGAAAAATGTACCGTTGGAAAAGCTAGTATCGGTGACTACCGACGGCGCTCCTGCTATGATCGGCCGACATACAGGATTCATAGCGCACTGTAAAGGTGACACAGAGTTCCCAAACTTTCATCATTCACCAGCAGGCGTTATGTGCAAAGGTGATTGGCTTTGGACACGTGATGACTCCCGTGAAGATCATCAATAACGTCCGCTCCAGAGTTTGGTGTTAAATTCAGTAATCTGGAAGTTGATTTTTGTATGTTACATAATTGATGACAAACATGGTGCAACGTAGTGCATGATTTATTAAAAATTGTTAGTGGCTAGGAAAAATGTTGTATGAGTGATCATTTAAAAATGTAAATACTTGCAGAGATTTATAGAAATAAAGTGTTGAATATTGATATTTATCTGTTTCCTACCTTGTTAAATCATTGTTAATAATTAATAATTATTGTGAGAAATCATTAACCTGATCAGTGTCTTCACATAGATGAATATCATTGATTATTAATAATAACATCTAATTAAAGGTAAATTGAGCAAATTTGTTATTTCAGAAGTATGTATCAAACTGGTAGCCCTTCGCATTAATCGGTACCCAAGAAGTAGCTCTCAGTTTCAAAAAGGTTGGTGACCCCTGACCTAGAGTTATCGGAACTCAAGTGTGATTTTATTCCACTTCTCTGTCCTTGTTGTTTCATAAATGAGGAAAACAACAGACTCGAACCGCCTGGAGCGCTGAGCTTCACACTGAAAGGGGTCCGACTCTTACACTGAGACATAAATTGTCTTTCAGTCTTACAGTTATCCTTCCGGTCCTTGTCCGTATTGAATATCAAAAGGATTTTCTCACACTAGCGCCACAAACCTCCTCTGAAGTACTGCATCACTCTGAAAGAGTTACAACCTGATGTAATTTAGACCCATTCCCATGGAAAAATCCCCCCACTGTGTCCTTGAACACTGAGCCTGCGGTGCAAGCAGCCATAAAGC
Source organism: Brotula barbata (assembly GCA_900303265.1). Classification (NCBI taxonomy): domain Eukaryota; kingdom Metazoa; phylum Chordata; class Actinopteri; order Ophidiiformes; family Ophidiidae; genus Brotula; species Brotula barbata. The sequence goes on from OMNV01029495.1 coordinate 28,654, forward strand.
TCTCATTTGTCATGTGGAATTGTGTCTCAGTTTCCGCTAAAGCCTTGTTGTTGGGACAAAGGCAGACAGCATGAGGACTGCTTTATCACTTAATGTTTTGCTGCTATTAATAGGAAATATGGAGCGAGTGTGACTTTGTTTTTCTCCTGTGCAATTTATGTTACCACCTTTGCTTTGTGTTCTTGGAGCACAATGTTTCATGTACATGCTGCTCCAAAAGCCAATTTAATAACCTTCAGTCGGTGACGGGAATTTATAATATATGTCAGAAAGTTCGGTCTGTGAGATTTTAAGAAATACTCACCCACTCACCACTGCTCAATATTTCACCGTTTCAATTAGACGGTTGTGAATGAAGGAGAAGTCACTTTATTCAGACACGCAAATTCATCGGAGTGAAGATGTGGTCGTGTAATGGCTTCCATAGAAATGCTAAGTGAGGCTTCTGTGGCGAACGCATTGACTGTGAGGAAATGTTCTTCAAATCCCACATATGCACTGAAGAATCAAAAACATCTTTTCACCAAGCAACACTCTCGCCTTTTCAGTTCCTCTGGCAAATCTTGAGGGAGCCGTTTCCTCTCACGTCCTTGACTCAGCGTTCCACCTTTAAATATTTGCATCCGTCCTTCATCGCTCTGCTGGTTGCCATGTGACCAAGCTGCCAAACTGTGCTTTTAGATCTGACTTGTCAAAAGCACCCATTTCCCAAGTAATAGCCTTTTCATATTTCAGCATTTTCATCTGAATAAACATCAATTTACTACCATTTACCATAACTTGGTTATCATATGCCCGGGTCAAAAAAGCTTTTAGATTCACTATTCTTCAATTTCTGCTGCACATATGTTCTTTTCTGTTAAACAAGGCAAGTCAACAGCACACATACAAAATGGTGGACGTTAAGGAAGGGAGAATATACGAGGCCACAAAGTTAACATAGCCTGCAAAACTTAGGAGCAACAGTTCCTTATTAGCAAAGATGGTACAAAAATCAACATTTTCATTCATGAATTGATGTGAAAGAAAAGTTATTTTATTTATTTTTAAGTAATAATCCTTACTGTTGCCTTTTTCTCTCTCGCCACTGACATCTAGAACTCCCTGAATATAACTGAGGGCACCCTGCTGGCTCACCCAGTTCGATTTTGACCTTTGACCTCTTTCTCTCCTCCGTGCTTATCATAATGAATTACAAATGCCAAAAAAAAAAAAAGCTTAAAGAAACAAAGCAAAACACAACTGTCACAGTGAGGTGATGTCAATCCTTGACAAACAAATCAACATAATAATGCTTGGAGCGCACAAGCTTAAAAAACATCATTATGAGACTCACACATTCACACAAGAGAGAGACAGTCTGCCAGAGAGACAGAGTTTAATGCAATTCCTGTTAGATGCTCGTTGATTTCTTTTCGTGGCTTGATGCCTTCTTCCTTACAGCGTGGTTCATTTTAATAGCACGGTGGCTTAGCGGTTAGCACTGCTGCCTCACAGCAAGAAGGTCGAGGGTTCAAGCGGGGTCGGCCACCACAAAGCTTAAATAGGGCCCTCAATGTATCGTCGCTATTTAATAAGAACTGGTTATCTTCATGTGTCCACACGAACACACACACACAGACGCACCTACCTGCCATTTCCCATTTCCACCTGTCAAATCAAAGCAGACCTGGACTTCTGGGAGACTCTGGAATCAATCAGATTATGGCGGTGGAGGTTTGTAGCTGCCAAAAGCTTTCTGTGGGATTTGCCTGTTCAGGAGAGAGGTTCCCTTCAGCTGGCAAACATTCAGAAATGAGTTTGTGTCTCACTGTGAATTGGATACGGCTAACTTGTGTGTGGGGTGTTAAGTCTGTGGATTCTTGTGGGCATATGAGCCTGAAAGAAAGAAAGGTAGATGGGGGTGGGGCGTCTCCCCAGATTCTCCAGCATCGCTTACTGAAGAGATTCCAGGTGCTATCAGTGCACAGCAGAGATAAGGGGAGAAATATTTCACCATCACATTGTGCTGCATCCAACATGTGTGTTCCTGTGTGGAATAGGACTCATTTGTCTGGCTTTCAGTGAAAAACAGGAAGACCATCTCCAGTTAATTGTTTTTGTTTCTTTCTTGATTGCTGATGAGAGCTCAGCTCCAGAGGTGTCCTTATGGAGCTCACATCTCAGGAAGTAAAAGCTGATTTCTGTCTGTGATTTTCAATATACAGCTAATTAGTGTCATTCCAAGAATTGTTGTGATTGGCACAGTAAGTCTCTTTTGTTTGGATTTGTTCTTCTTCTTCCCTCTTCTTTACTTCTTAGGCTTGATTTCCTTAACATATAGATACATGGACTGCAAACAGAAATTTAATCTGTAGATGACAATAAAGCCTTGAATCTTGGCTTTGTTTTGTTGTCATTTGGAAAGTCCCCCCACCATTGGTGAATTTTTTTCAATTGATTTAATAATTGTTGCTTGATTTTTATATATTTACCTTCAGCATTGTCTTGGAACCATCCAGAAAGGGATCTCACTGCACGGTGTACATGTATAATTGTTAACATGAAGAATAAAACTTTTTGAATTATGAAATTCAGACGTTTTGTCTAGTGCTTTCACATAAAACTGCATTACAATGCCAAACAACTGCCTCACTACTGTCGTAAATAACTAATACTATCAATATTAGTAATGTTATGTCAGCTATGTGAATTACTTTTCAGGTTTTAGGCCTGCAGACTGAAATATATGCAAAATTTAAGCACTAGCTGAAAAGCTGATTTTTTCTCTGCAGTTTTCTTCAACTCATGAATTCTTGTTCAGTTGCCTTTTGTTATGCACTATAGCATACAAAGTCACCCATTATTCATCAGTGATCTAATGCACAAAATAAGATTAATTTCACTGTGAAACTCTGTCTTACACAATGGGTCTAATAAAGAAAAACACAAAATAAACATAAAGGAAATTAAGTTCTCTAATGGCCTCTGACTAAGCAAACCTTTCCCAGCACAGTAAATTTATCACATTGTTATTGTGAAGCAATTAAGGCCAGAGAAGTGCTGAGATTCCAAACAGAAAACTGGTAAAACAGGTTAATGAACGATTAACCTCAAAACTGCTTCAGATCTTGTGATTCTTGCCTATAGCTGTTACACAAGGTAGGGTGGCCCAGTTTTGGGGTTTGACCCCCCAATAAACCTGACCTCCTGACCTCCCACAGCAGCTGATAATATATATCTCTCCTCCTGTTTCTTCCTCCTCCTCTAACCGAGAAGCGATGTTTGATGTGCACACTGTTTGAGCTCCGATGGGAGATAATGTTGGAGTTTGTTCTTGTTGTTAACAGCCTGAATCCAACAGGAAGCCCACCACTTCCCTCTCTTCTCCTTTGCGTGGGAGAGAGAACGAGAGTGAGATGAGCAAAGAACGTTATCGACTGACTTCAAATGGAAGCTGAAAAGGCTCCTGCTTTGTTACGGTGCACTTTTGCTGCTCCATCATTGTTTTAAATCTTAGGGTCTGTGTTTTATATTTTTTAAATATTTTTCATAATGAAAGCACCTCTTCTGTTCATCGGGAAGGGATACCAGATTGCGATACACAGTTCTAGTCATTTAAAAGCGAGTAATGGTGTTTTAGGATTGACCTTGATGAAAAAAGCCCTTGTCCTCTGGAAAAATCATCTCTTTTGCCTTCAACGGTAAAGACATTTTAAGCTATTATAGCAGTGTCTTTGTGAAGTACTCTACTTTATCTCATGCACTAACCCATTACAACACATTACAGTGAAATATCTACATCGTTTCCCTCGCAGAGTAATATTACCTCAAAGTCAGAGCCAGAGAATTTAGACCAAAGGAAATTCAAACTAACTTTTTCATTGATGCTGCCACTTTTTCGTTCATACGTATTGAAGCACAGACACTGACTAAATGCACCATAGATTGGCACAAAAGTAAAACTAACCAAGCAATACATGTGTGTGAAAGGGTAAATCGTCAACATTTTAGGTGTTACTAGAGGAAGGAAAGAAGACGCTTTGTCTAAGCGTGAAGACACTCACACGTGACACTAAAAAGTATGTGATTTCAACAGAGCAACAGACAGAAAAAAAAATACAAAAATGTTTTTCCAGAAGTCGAGACAGCTAACAGATAGGGCGATGTCGCTCTGAATGATCTTCCTCTCATTTTGAAGAACAAACCATTGCTTAATGCAGCATTAATACAAGGACAGATACTCACAGAAGAGCAAGAAACCGCTTCTACAGACTGACAAATGAAGTTCTCTATGAAGACAGATAGACAGACAGACTGAATTAACGATTTAAGAAAAATATTTTTTAAATATTTCTTTTTCTTTAGGCTATTGAAATGGGATACTTGCAGTGTTTTCAAACGATAAAAATTGAAAGTTGCATTCAAATACAGACACAAAGAAGAGCTATGTCTTTGTCTTTCAAAATGGAACAAATGTGTATTTAATCTATTAAATCTTCTGTGTCAATCTTGTTTGGCTTCAGAGAGAAAAGCATTCTGGTGAGAAGGAAATATCCACTGTCCTATGAAGAAGTACAACGTTATTTATTTTCAGACAAATTCAGTTGAGATAGCTAACATTAGCAGGCTAGCTGCTAGCATTAGTCTTAGCTAACTAGGTAACTTAAATGAATGGTGAGGACAAAGGATTCTGCAAAGTCAGACGCTGAGGGTGCCAGATGTTCACATTTTCCAGATAGTCTCTCGTTTTGATTGTGAATAAGTCACTAACTTGTGAGTTAGCAACAAGCAACATAAAACCTCATGAATGATAATGACTCACTTTCTTCTACCAGGACATGTTTATTTACAGCGGCAAATGACAGGAGTTACAAGTGTTCCACAGGTACGTACAGAGAGACATCAATAGTTCCCACCTCCTGTACTAAGCACACTCAGCGGGGACAGTCCAGGGAGCATAGGGACACAAGGAGCATGGGGACAAAGTGGACACACACTGTACACCAAGCTCAAACACACTTGTATTACCCCCTACAAGAAGAAGGACCGAGGAGTGGTGGGGTGGGAACGGAGACATAGAGGGAGTGAGGACGAGGAGGGGATGGGGGAGGGGGGGATCTAGACTCATATTCAAATACAAAAGAACATGTACAAATCGTATAGCCTCCAGGCACTGTGCTCCCATATTTACAGTCACCGTAACAGGCAATGGAACCACTCCATGGCCGGACCATCCGTTTAAGATATGCAGGAACCAGGACTCGCTGAGAGAAAACAAAATCAGCGTTAAGGGTCTGAGATAAAAACCACTAGATCCGAGCGACTGAGAATGGTGGTGCGGCTTGCGGACATATAGGCGGAGAACTGCTACCCGGGGCATTAATCATTGTCACTAACTACATCATCTGCTGTTTGTGTGCTCCAAAGTCCAGCAGCAAGAAAGCTCTTGCAAAACTCCACAATCTGTTTAACACTTGTACACACACAACAACCAGACAGTCGTTACTGACAAGTGAAAGTCGGAACTAAAATGATTTTGAACGGTGGTTGTATGCACCAGCGAGCTGAAAAAAAAGGCCTAATAATAGTCTAATATAAATAGGTAAAAAATCCTAAAATAAATACTTAAATTGGATGCTAGGATAGCAAGGGATCGTTCTAATGTGTTATATTGAGAAAATAAGTAATGTTATTGGAGTGGTAAAAAAAAAAAAAAATCAAACGTACATACAAGCAACCTGATTCACACAGAACCCAAGCATATTCACACATAAATCATACACTCACATGACGATTTCTGTCAATCTGCACTCTGATTTACTGCATCAGTCTGATATCTCTCTGTCCTACTCGAGGTAATTAGACATTTCTGTCCAACACTACACAATACATCATCATAAGGCTACATTACTCTAACTGCATGACAAAAAAGTCAATCCATTTACGTTATTTTTCTGCAAAAAGAGTAAAGCCATGATCAAATATCCATTTCATGGTCTACATTGCTGCACAAAGGCACGCAAATGCCATAATTACTGCCTTTGCTGAAACACTGTGGAACAGCCCTAGGGTGTACGGTGGATTTTCTAAAGGGAAAGCAAATACGTGGGGGAAAATAAAGCAATATTACACCATCACCGAACGTTGGACTGAAACACAAGAGGGAAAAAATAAAACAGCTTTTCATCTGAGCAGCTTTCACAATGAAAAGGGAAAAAAGAAAAAAAAGCCAAGCCTGTTGCATTTGAAAAGGAACATCCTTGAGGGTATATTTACATAAAAGCTTTGTAAAATATTCTTTTTTTTCCACCTATGTACAACACACGACAACATCAGAGAGAACAGCGATCTGACCGAGGGGGGGAAAAAAGGTAAAAATAAATCATCTGAGGCAGCTATGAAAGAGGAGCGGATCAAAGAACTCAATGTTTATACCATTAACAGCATACATGACACACGTTGTTGGGATTAACGTCTCATCTGCAATTTTCACTCTGCTCTTTGTTAATTAAACCGATGCTTCTCACTGCATCGTTTTTCATCATTAACATTTTTTCTTTTACCAAAGTGCATATTGGCTTACAGTACAGTCAAACCTCTGATGACAGATTTATCATAGTCTAACATACGGTTTTATGCACATTTTTGTCAAAGAATGAGGTTGGAGAGAGTTTTAATAATATTTTGTATAATTATAAAAAGACAATTAATGACATCATTGCACAATTACTTCGTAGCCTGTTGTGTAACATCATTCTCGGAAAGAAAATACTGCAGCAACTCAACTTCTAACTATTTGGCTTTTTTTTGTTCAAGATTCTTGTCTAAAAAGGATTGTTTTCTGTGGTATGATTATGCTTGTTTCAACAGCATAGGACAAATCAACCTCAGTGGAACCTGGAGTGCCTTGAAGAGTGACTATCTCTTCTCTACACCTAGCTGGTTTGAAAAGACGATGCTAGGCTATTACAGGCGTACACTACTGTGTATAATACTGTGGTATAACACTCAGGCACAGAAAATGGCGGTTGGCTTCAAATCTCTGTGATATCCTGCCGTGAAGTTTCGTCTACGCGCGGCGAGAACGAGGCATACAATTGCATATTAGCCTTTTCTGCTTTTCTGATTGTATTTCTGTATGAGAAGTCACAAGAAGAGGTTGGGATCGATTTACCACAGAGATCTGCATAAAGTACGCATGTGGGCTATAGAAAAGGAACTGAGCATCAACATAAAACAGTATTTATGAACAGATGTGGCCAAAAAAATAAAATACAATCATTGATCAACAACAGCCTTCCACTGACGCCATGTTTGCGAGAACATGATACATTAATCACTGCGAGTGTCTAAAAGGTCGACCCTTTCTTCCTTTCTATTTTCTCTTTATTATTTATATTTACATATGCCTTTCACTGGGGCATTGTTATAAACAGATATTGTATTTTACTCCACTATTTTCCAGTGTTGTAGTTTCTCTGGGTTTTGGTCTCTTGGCGGGGGAGGGGATCCGAATGTTCTTTTGGTGGCGAGGGGACCATCCCATTATGCTTTGCTGTCGTCGGGCTTTGTATGGATGCTGTTGTCACATTGCACTTTAATTTCAATTGTATCCGGCTTGAGAGACTCTTTTCCATTTTCCTCCTTCAGCGGTAGCTTCCTGTGGTAGAAAATGGACAGAACAGACAGGAGTTTAGTGGATTTTTCTTCACTTTCCTAATGAAATGAACTTGACAGACGAATAGTTAATGTGCACAGTGATAAGACAAGCATGCAGAGCAACTGTCCATGGGTTTGCATGGAGCAGAAACATACAATAATTGGGAGCTGAATTAGAAGTGTACTACTGCCATGTGAGCTTAATGGATTTTTCTACAAATTATGTGCACTTTCGTGACTTAGAGCCCACCCGTCTCCACTGTTCAGGTGCATGAGTTGCCCGTGCAGAGATTCATAAAGCTGAAGTGAAGTGAAGTGACGCAAAGTGAAAAGGAAAGAAATATTAAACTCAACATCTATAGTGCTGTGAGGTAAACATGTTATTCTTACATGTGCCTACCTTCAGCCTGGATGTTTGGTGCACAGAGGGCACCGAACCCAAAATAGTGAGCCTGCATTCTGCTGAACTGACACCTCTGTTGGCAGAGCGTGAGCTGAATGGAGCCGGGACTACGCACCAACAGTCATGACATAACATGACTTGGCAGACCTGTTGCTGGGCTCTCTTCATTGTAAATGCAACTCGTGTGCTCTTCTACTGCAGTTGGAGTCAACTAGGTGCAATTTTTACCCTGAACAGTTTTCTTATAAACAAACACTGCCATGTCTATCAAAAATATAGTGTGGCCAAGTAGAAGTAACATTGATTGTGCGTAGATTTATTATGAAATTAAGAAATATTGACCTTTTCATTTGTATATGTTGGAGTCCGTGATGGTCACTTGTCATTGTCAATCACACCAATAGCCTTGTCACAGGTGAGACTAGATTTTGCCCGTCCATCAACACAAAAACATTGCTTTCATCCAACAAAAGCTGAACTTTTCAGAAATGCTTTCCAGGTAGGAAAACAGAGATATTTGAAAATGCTGATGTATGATGTCAGTGTGACGGACTGCATTTCTGTAGAGCTTTTTTCCAAAGCTCTATAAAATGTTTGCCTCACATTCAACCATTCATACACACATTCACACACAGACAGCCAAGGCCATGCAACGGCCTTGGCTTGTCGGGAGGAATTTGGGGTTAGGGTCTTGCTCAAGGACCTTCGACATAGATTTAATCAAAACAAACAACACGGGGGAGGGATGGTATAATAAAAATGTCGGCCTTTATATTGTCTACTTTTAATTAATTATGGAGTTTTTAAATAGTTTTGCATAATTTACAAGCAGTATTACAGTGGAATAGTCATGCTTTATATTCACATTTGCTGTTGTGCAACTGCGCTACAAACACTACATGGAACGAAGGTTTAGGATTTAACCTGGATGAACCAGTACATGAAAACACGGCAACCTGTTCCCTGCTTTCCTCAGGTTTACTGCACGTCTATTAAAGAGCCTCTTTCTGTTAACAACTTGATTTTCAATTAGTACTTCAGTATTTCTCATCATGTGTATCCTTAAGGTCCAACAAATACAAATGATTGCATTTTGTATCTCATTTAAAACATTTGGCATATTTCTACCTTAAACAGCACATTCCTGCCACCAACTTGGCTGTGTGGAATTGCATGAAGAGGTGTTTATTAACCTAGTTACTCATTAGGTCTCCGTCTCTTAAAATATAAAGATATCTTCAGGAATTTTACAAGATTGAACTCAGTGTACTTCTATAGTCAGAAATATATAATATATATCACCTCACATGATGTTTGATCAATATGTACAGACAATACAGCCTCTGACTGTCAGAACGTTACTCTGCAGCACTTCTAGTGGTTAAAAACTCCTGCTCCTCCTCCACACAGCCTATATAATATAAACTCTGATGAAATAATTTAGCACAATGGATATTCTGCATATAAAACACAATCTCTTTCTTCCTTACAGCTCACACACGTGAGTTGCATTTTACTTGATCCATTTTTTATTGAATGATGAATTGATTAAAATAAACGTGCACGTGTTCTTAAGCACGAGACATTTAATGAGATGCCTGCCTTGATTCAAAATTACTCATCTCAGCTTCTCTTGTTTTGAGTAATTCGACAAAAGGACACCACAGCTTTATCTTTATGGTAATGTGATATGAAGATGAAAATCTTATCAGCGTGTGTTTCTTGTCGTGTGATGTATTAGAGCTTTTATCCTCATTGTGCACACAAAACTACTTTTTCCAAAGCAAATAAATGAGGTGCCAAGGTAAAAGTTAGACTAGAATAATAGCACGACATAATGACTTATTAATTTATGATATGGATGATGCTGCGGAGTAATTTGTGGTGATGTTTGTATTTATTAGAGCTCCTCATATTTTATTCTAAATTTTACCTCCGCTCATACTGTGCTTTGACATTTAAATTGGTCCATAATTGGGTAGCAGCTTTATAATTTGCTGCGTGATGAAAAGCTACAGACAATTAAAAAAACACACCATTAAAGTGACAGATAACTTATTAGTGTTTGGTTGCTGACCCAGCATTTGCCCTGAGTGTACTGTGGGTCAAATTTAACTGTAGTATTAATTCAATTTGCTGTAACCTCCAATACCACTTATTATGAAACAGCAGGGATGTTTCATCGCAGAATATGTCAGCATAGACATTTGATGTAAGGTTTGTGTTATTGTTTGTCTTTTGCTATCCATATAACACAAAAATTACATTTAACAATACACACTTAACGTCCAAAGTGTAGAGAAAATATTGAGTTTGCAGATCACAGTTTAAAGTTCGTTTGTCCATATCCTTGTTTGGCTATGGATTTATTAAAAATTCCAAGGATTTAGCACTTGTTTTCCTGGACACTTTGTTCATTCAATGTGTCTTCTTAAGGTTTGCGGCAAGAGATTAGGGGGAAAGGTTTGGGGCACCAGCAAAGTAAGAATTTGTGGACTTGATCCTCCTCAGTGAGTTAAACAGTATGAGGCAACCAGGCAGGTCTGTATTCTGAGGGTGATTAATTTCCTGAGTTCACGGGGGGTACTGCTCCTTTTTTTGTTCTATTTGCAGCGTCTGCCAATCTTTCAAAGCTCCTTCTTCACCTTGCCTGAGCAACATTAACCACTCATCGATTTTCTTTACTTCAAGGTCTGCTATTTCCTGTTTCTATGCCATAAAAAACAAAAGTATTTTATTTTTAAGGTTTAAATGTGCATCGGAGCAGGCACCAAATAGAATAAGATGTACATCCTACGAAGGGCTGGGATGCATCATCAGTGACGTTTCCTCGGGTCATTGGGTGATTCGGCTCTCACAATGTCATACGCCCTCGTCCAGCTGACCCTGCTGGGGTTGATGAAACCCTGACTCGTGGGTTATGTGTGTGATGTCAATGAACAATGAACAATGAAACTACAAACAAAGGTCAAGCACATGTCAAATTGTCATTGTCTGCGTTTTAAAAGTCACAAACAGATTGTGGCGGAAATCGTTGGAAACTACAGCGAAACATAGCAGATGCAGCTACCACAAAGATGGGGAAACAACTGAGTGAAAACAGTGAAGGTGATTCTTTTTTTCTTTTGATTTTTTTTATCTTTGATGCCCAACTTAGTTTTAAGTTTCACACAGAGGGGAATATGGAGCGACACAAATATGGACTTGGCACTGCTTATACTTAAATTATGAGCAGGAAAAAAATTCTGTTTAAATTAAGGACTGATAACATGTTTATGACTACTTTTAATGCATAGGAACGTCCCTTAATCATCTTAGTCTTAAACAAATCATCCTAACATCTCTCCACAATTTCCCACTGGATTGTATGATCGTAGAAATCTTTTTGTGTAGGTTACTGTACATGAATAAGGTTTTCTTAAAAAAAGAATTTCACATGTAGCATCGCTAAGTGGAGACTAGCTAAGTCAAACAATGTATCTGCTTCAGAGAAGTAAAAGTAGTAGGACTGGATGTTGAAGTCAGAGAAACTCACTGAGAGGCAGTTTCTCTGATGTCAGACAACATGGCAGGTAAGCTTAAATCACTGATTTAATGTTAAATGGTTATAGAAATAATGAAACGTTGTTAAAAATGTCGACTCCCTCAACAATCCACCAACCCACACACAATAGAAAAAAGGTCAGCCTGGCTATCACATCAAAATGACATATTAATCAGTAAGCAGCAGCATATTAATTATATGCATGGGTCTGAAGAGGAGCAGAACAGTAGGCGGCAGCTGTATTTATATAAAACAAGCAATGAAATTAATATTCTAGTTTAATTACTACCTGCATATCCAAAATCCTGCTGTGGTCTCAGAACCACAAATACTCATCTGCTTACGTTCTGTTTTGTTGATTCCATCCATTTTGGGGCACTTGAATCAAAAAACTCACTGTAGCTGAAACATGACTATGAGCAATGACTGATAAGTTCCGAGTCTATCGTTCATTCTATTCATCGCCAAAATCACCACTTGCTCAATAAAAAAAAATGCTCAGAACTTATCAATCAAACACTGCAGCAACTCTAAGACAGTGAGAGGTTTTGTTGAAAGAATGTAAAACAGCAGCCCCACATGATACCTAATAAGACAAATGCCACACTTGGCTAGGGGGTTTCCCCCTCTGGTTGATTGGTTAAACCTCCTGCACAGTTGAGCCAATTTCATGTCCCATTAGCTTCATGCAAAGGAAGATTGGACTTATGCTCAGATGGGAGGCTTTCTCAACATATGGGTAATGTCTTAATAGCAGAAGGCCCAGTCACTTGCTGTTTCCTCTTTCTTGAGTACGGTTGCTGTATCGGGGAAATCACAGGAGAATTTACTGAGCCAACATAGCAATAGGGATTTCCATTAAAATGTTATTACACTGGATAATTTGGTGTATTGGTAGCCGCAAATAACAGCATGTGGTAAAGTTAGAAAGTTTTGAAATCTGTCTAATGTAGTGTCAGTAGACCACACAATCATGTTTACGATTCTGACTGCCCTGTGATGTTTTACACCACAAGACAGCGTAGCAGCTAGAAAGGAAAAACAGCTTCCATCAGTTAAAACATCTTTGTTTGGCTGGAGCGCTGAGCTTGTTCAGCAAACAGGCTGCGTTTTGCTTTTCTTTTGATTCATCACTTCCCGTGAAGAAAGAGCTGTCCAAACAACACATCAGTATTTCTTTTAGACGAAGAACGTCTCAACTTTCCGGCTTGGTGTAGATTTAACCATGTCTGTATTTTGTATTCAGAAAGCTTGCATGTCGTATATATGTGTCAGAGTCAGAGATAATCAGATCCCTTCTGTAGTATCTCCTCCTATCTGTCACTCCTTTTACGGTGTAGCCTTAAATCCTTAATCAGCTGATCCATGGGTTTGTATGCATGCAGGGATACACAGTTCTCCAAAATTATGTAACATTTGAAACAAAGTTTGAGAGGCAAAACACAAAGAGGAAACACTGCTGAGCCTTGACAAGCCTCTTTGATTATGTTGCATTATGAGTGCATTGTTATGCACCTCCCAGCCAGGCCGCTGGAGATATAAGAGCCTGTGAGTGTGCATACAGATGCTTTTGTAATCTATATGCTTCTAAGTGACAACAAAGCGCAGCAGGGCGACTTGTTCTTTCCTCTGCTGACGCTAATTAAGCACAGGGCCGTCCATGCAAAACATATAGGCTACTTTTCACATAAAAAAATTAAGTGGCTCTGAGTTTGAACTTCATCCCAGGGGTGTTTGTTTACACTGTTATCTAAAACTTTACACTTGCTTCCAAATCCACTTACTTTAAGCTTTTGGCTGAAATCTTTTATCAAGTAAACTCAAGGACACTGTAACTGAGGACACCGCTGCTGATGGCCTCGTCAGCTTGTTCCTTAGCCGAATAGTATGTTTTTTATTCCTACTTAAAACGTCCAGCGTGCTAACTCCAAAGCCTTTTAGCCCAATCAAAACAATCAGCTATTTGTTGAGCCTAGAATCGTGCAAAATTACATTTCATTGTATGTGAGATTCTGCTTCCTTCCACTCTCTCTCACTCTGCTTTGTACGGTATGTGTTAATATTGCAAACTCTCTTTTCTTCTCAACTTGTGCATAATTAACTCTCTATCCATCCTTATAATTACATAAAGCTTCATTTTTTTTGGGCGTGAAAGGCAAAGAGGATAAAAATGCTTCTCTTGCATAATAAAGTGCATTGCAGTACAAAATACTATTGCAAAGAATACGGCTTTGGACACCATACTTGTTGCCAAGCTACAACACTTTAAATTAAGGTGTCACAGTAAATGTTGTGTATGTCGCCTTTACAGTGTTAAAAATGCAGCTAAAGCGCATTACACGAGTCAAAGACAACTAATTACCCAAAGTATACTTTGGTATTACAGCACAGCAATGTGTGTGGGGAGGTATGTGCTGATATTTAGTTTTTGCTGTAAATTTGATTTTGTAATTAGCTTCTATACAAGAGAGAAGAATCCTCTGGCCCTTTCAGTCTGAGTTCAGGGCAAATTGCTGCTTCAATGATGAAGCTAACACAAACCTCAACACCCCTTTTCTACATCAATATCTTTTTGGTGGAGTAAACTCAGCTTTGCCTTTTTACCCACAAAATAGAGGGTTCTGGCTAAGCCAGAAAACATTTTGATACTGAAAGAATGCTGATACATGGTCTACTACAGTGTTGAAAACCCGCATAATGAGGCAATAAGGCATAATTTGCTTAGTTCTCCTAATTTTTCAGCTGTTCCCTGACCTGAGACTGAACTTTCGTTGATCTTGGGGTAATAATTAAATACTGAGCACAGACATTTAAATGAAGCGTTTGTAGCCAACGGAGTCGTTAGTAAGTATAAGTATGTGGTTGAGTGTTTCCACTTTTCCAGAAGCAACTGAGCAGCTCAGCATGTCATGATTGATATTTGTACAATTCTATAGAATCATAAAACCCACCATCCGTGAGTACACTGCCAGTTCAAACCGCACGGCTGAAAGGGCACTTGACTGCCGGTCGTTCCCTACTGTGCTTCAACACCATGTGAAGAGTTAGGAAACGTTCAGCAAATACTCTCGGTGACCCACCCGACCCAGAATGCTTTTTGTCTAAAAATGCTCATTTTGGAGACAATATGACACACACTTGCACACACCCTGAGATCCTGCTTACCATTCCAACAATTCATCCAGTGTTATTTCTCTTTGCATACACTCTTATTCATAATGTGATTGATATTATTGCGAGGGACTTACTGCTCTTTGTAATGTATTACCCAGTAGAATCTGCAGTTATGTACTATTGACAACCTGTAACCGAATTCTGCATTATCTCTGTTTACCTTCCTTTATTACACCTCTGTTCTTGAATATGATTGTTCAAAAGATGGGAAAAAAATCCTGCCATGTGTCTAAAAAAGTAAGAATGGTAGGCCAACGCTTAGGCTGTCAAAATATGCAACTTTAATTGACTACTTGAATATAAAAAACCTCGATGAAAAATGTATGTAATCAAGTAGTCAGAAGGACGCTTCAGCCCAGTAGTTGGCCTGACAACTCATAAACCACAAGGAGGCAGACAATTTAGCACAGTGCAGATGAGGTTACAAACAGGAAAAGGCCCAATCATTACTTATGAACTGATACCGATAAACTCCCACCCAGAGTTTTGTGTGAGGTTAGACAACAAATTTTATTCCATTTGGCCTTTCCAATGTTTTGTGAATAACAGTGTAGGCCCTGACACAAGCCTTACACTGTATCTGCACCTCTGGACAAAATGTTAGATATCCTTACATCTGACACATGTTTTGTCTTGAAGTGACAATGCCGCATTTACTGATGTGTGTATTGAAATTGAAATGAAATAAAAGTGTATTTTGCAGCACCCTTTATTAACAACTACTCAATTATTAAACGAGAAAAATCAAAAATCAAAAAATCATCAAGACACTGTCGGACATTTCTCTGCTTGACATTCGGGATCTTTCTAGTTGATGGTTTAGCTAAAAATGATATCATCCTTTCACCACAAAACACATTGCTCATGTACTTTATGTATGGTTCCATTATGCACCATGGACACACATTTGCCACATCCACACATCTCAACAATGCAGATGTATTAGTACTATGATATCTTAACTGATGGGGCCAATGTGGAAAACTACAACATTAAAACCCTGGTTGTTGCCACCCGGTTTTGCCATTATTACTGCGTTGCAGTAAGAGTGATGTTATGACCATTGTATTGCTGGATCATTTTGTGGCAGTCTATCGCACTTTATGTGATGTCGATGATTGTATGTCTGTTTATTGAGCTTTAGCCTTTGCAATATGACAATAGTAAATTATCAGCTCTAATATAGTTATTGTTATAGTCTATCTGGGAACTATTAAAAGCTGCACTCAAATAACTGCACTAAACAGCACGCAGGGCAAAGACTGCGAATGGTTCCCCACCACTGGGCAGGCTTCACCACAGTGATGGGGGCAGACTGTGAATGCTGTCAGTGCAGGCAGTCAAGCCCTCTAGCACTATGAGCTTAGTGACTCAGCAAACGTGCCCCCTCTCTCCCACCCCACCGGTCCTCTCTCTGCATCCCTCTCTCCAGCAGACACCAATCTGACACACTGACAGGCAGTTTGCACACAGAATGGCACTGCTGAGACCAGTGAATCTGTGATCGTGGCTTTCTGACAAAAACTTGCATTGGCGAACAGACCGCTTAAAAAATTCAGGGTCTACATTTGAGTATCAGCAGTGCTCTGCATTTCACATGGGTAGGCTTTTCAATGTGTGGCAGTTGGTGTAAAAGTGAAGTATGTGGGTTTGTTGAACTTGTGATTTTTAGGAATTTGCATGGGTGTATGAATTGAGAGCAGAGACACACACAGAACATTACAGACACGTCTACATAGAGATGAAGGGCATGCAGACGGCTTATTTCAGAGGCACAGGGATCTAGGTTTTATGATGATGAGTCGGATATAACATGATGGCTGTGATGCGGCTGTAGGTGTGTCATTGTGGTAAAAACACAGTTTTACACACAAATCCTTTAAAATACATAATACCTATTTCCAAAGTGATACATCTCTGATTGACACAAAGGCAAAATTTATTTATACTTGGATTATTGTTTTATTTTACTCTAAACTTACATTGTACTTACATTAACTTTGTGTGTAGTTGTCGTCAACTCCTGTACTTCACCTGGGTCACTATTGAGCTCCGTATGTGTATGGAGCGGCAGAAACTTGATCAGAGCGAACATTAATGACAGTAAAATGCAAACTATTCTGTTTATTTAGGCTATCTACCTCGTTTATATTTGCTCGTTTCATTTCAGTGCAGCGGTTTGCTCTCATTTATGGTCACGCAGTTTATGTCCTTTTCTCTATTTCACTGCTTCACACACACACACACACACACACACTCACACAGAGCTCAGTGGAGCTGTAACATCACGTTGTTGGTTAATTTGGTCTCTTAATATATAAGTTTATATAAGTGTAACCCGCATTTTCAGAAGTTTTTCCAAGAGAAAAAGCCTTGTTTTATACACATCTCAATACTGAGCTTTTTGTCTTGGACAAGTACCAGTACAAGCCTTGCTGAAGTAATGCATCATGGGAAATGTGTTGTAACAGCCCAGGGGGTGTGACAAACTTCAAGGAATCTTTGGCTGATACGTTTTGGCTAAATAGTTACTATATCGATTTCAATTCATTGAATCGTATCGTATCGTATCGTATCTTATCGCATCACTCAAGATGAGCCATTATCGTTCTTGTGTTATATCGCCAACCATGTATCATGACGCATGTTATGTCGCTGTTAAAACCCCTTTTGCATCAATAAATAAGCATCTTAAAGCTGCCGATGAAGACGCATCTTACACAGAGGCGCCCTCAGAGAGCTTGAATGACCTGGTGACTGACAAACAAAGCTGAGGCATTACTGTAATTGCAGAGATCAAACTCAGTGAAACACAGTAGAAAAACAAAGAGGTACTTACAGGTAGGCGGCCTTGCCCTCTTCTATTTCTTTTCCTTTGCTGCTGGTGGCGGTTTTCTTGCTGCACAGCGTGCGGGTGATGCACATTAGCAGGCCGCAGTGCCGCAGGAAGAAGCAGCTGACGTCCACTAATACCAGGAGCAGCAACAGTGCACCCAAGCCCAGACCCACCACTGTCCCCAGGCCAAGGCCGCTGAACAGGGATTCTGCTAAGGCAGTGAAACACACACATACACACACACACGCACACACACACACACACACACACACACACACACAAACACAGTTAGAAATTATTGTTCAGATGCTTGTTATATATAGACAAAGATCAGGGTTAGCTGCAGTGTATCTGGTGCCGATAGGGATTGAAGGATGTTTGCACAGGTCAGATTCTTGCTGAGGAGCTGACTTCCACTCTGGATAATGGTCAGCCTTCTTGCAATGCCTCCATGTGTCCATATGTGGAGGGCGGTACATTGAGGATGAAATAAGTAAACCATGAAGCTGTACTGAACACACACACATTTAAACTTTCACTGTGGTTACTTTCAAAATGACTCCAAGGTCAATGAATTCCTTAGGAGTGGCATGGTTGGATAGTTTCCAGCACAGATAAATCCTAATCCTCAACTCCTTGACTCCACGCAATCCTCAGTGGAGGAACGTGATTATTTGCACCAGTCCACCAAATCCCCCACAAAACAAATCAATTCCAGCCACACAAAGTTTTTCACTATATGGTCAGTCACAGGAGACGGCAAAAGACTTGTTTTCATTTGGTTAACCTACGTAAAGGTTAAACAACGGAACCAATTTACAAAGCAAGGTCATTTTCATTAAATTGCATATTTTACAAAAAAAAAGCTAACTTGCTTAGAGGTAAGATCTAAACCAATTGAGGGCTCAACCTGAATATCCCAACCCCTGATTTACACACACCTACAGTGCAATGGAATTCAAGGAAGCCTCAAACAGGCTAACTAGGATTTTAAATCATATAACAATTTTAAAGTCACAATGCGTTTTTATAATGCTTGCCATTTTTTGAATATTTGACATCATGAAGCATTGATTTGTAACAAGCCTGAATCTAAGGCAGAGTATATATTTAGATTCTACTGTATTTGAGACAAGGACTACATCTATACTAATAACCTCTACTAAATAAGAACATCTTTAGTTCCAGAGATTGAGACCTTCATAACAATATTAAGACATGACAAGACAAGACAAGATAAAACATTCTTGATTCCCACACGGGAAAATTCCCATGTTACAGCTAAAAATGTACATGTAGAAAAAGGAGAAAAATTAGACAATATCAGTGGAGACAAAATAAAAATAGAATGAAAATATAAGGGAATGAAAAATATAGAATCTGAATTATCAAACTATACACTATATACACTCATACCCCTTTGACATACTGACATAGGAGACATACTGTATATGGACAGATATGTCGATATGAAAAATATGAGAACACAGTAACAGACATATGAATTGAACAGAAAACTATTCAACAAAACGACAAAACTCTTTAACTATACTTAACTTGATTGAAACATAGTTACTTTAATTATTTAACTATTTAACTGTATTCAACTATAATTACAAAAATTCAAGTTAAATAAAGTTACATAATTAAATAATTATATTAGATTATGTAATAATAATAATAATAGCAAGAAAACATTGTGTTAGCTTTTCTTAACCCAAAGCACTAACCTTGACGTACACTTTCAATGCAACACAAAGCAATCGTCAGCAGCACCAGAGTGATACTTCCCCCTTTGTCCTATGGGTACGCCTTATTTTGTAGCCTGCAGCACAAAGCAAGATTTGTGTGGGAAGCAACTTAGGAATTTTCAGCAAAAAGCTGAAATATTCTCAGGCAGAGCGGTCAGCACTCTGTGGTCTTAAATATAGTGAGCTCTCCGCTCAGTCAGGAACAACAGAGGTATTTTCAAATGAAAGTAATCAGAAAAAGAAGCAGCCCTGCGACAAGGGTTTCCCAGCCGACATAACCTTATGGTGTTGTGCTGTTAAGTAATCCTAGGGCTGAGCAAACTGAGCGACCACTATAGGTCCCACTTTTGTAACTGTGGGTCTAACCATGCCAGGAGTAATCAGCATTTAAAGGGTCAGAGTGAATGAACACATTTACTTAGGCCTGCTAGGGGTTTACAGTTGCTGGTGAGAATGAAACAGGAGATAAGACATTATCATGGGGGTGTAAAAGCTGTGCATCAACCAATGCTCAAATCTCACACCTCTAATAAAAAGTACACCAGACTTGAGCACTGCCAGAACCTTCTCTATTTATGTCTGCTCCGCTCAGTCGCCTCCTTTTTATGTAACAGAACAAAAAACTAAATGTCATGTGACTGCAGTGGCTGTAAGCACATTTATTACATCTGGGGAAAAGGTTTTAGTCTCAGGGAGTGATTGTGGTGGAACTTGTCACCATGGGTCATTTATGACTTTGTTGTTGACTTAGCAGAGATGACAAATAACAGAGATCAGCAGAGAATTAAATCATGGACACAGAGAGTGTGAGAGAGAGAGAGAGAGAGAGAGAGAGAGAGAGGCAACAAGAAAGGAGCTTGTGGCAAGGAAGTCTAATTAAAACACTTTGTGTTTTTGGGAATCTGAGGGATATGGGATTTGAGGCTTGCAGATTGGATCAATATTTTCTCACTGCCATAGGCTACTGTTTGTATCTTGCCTTTTGAAAGTTTATCTGAGTTAATTCAGCTGCTGAAGCCACAGATTCCGATTCAATAAACAACACCTCTCTGCCGCTCCCCGAAGCATTCACATATTCACAAGAGAAAGAGAATACTAATCTATTTTTAAACCATTCTTTATTCTTTTTCATCATAACCTTGTAATATCATTACGCATTCCCTTTTGTCAAAGGCTGTTTATTTTTCAAATTTTAAGCCATTGCCTGTTGTCTGTATGACTTTTGTCAAGAGTAAATAGGCAGAGAACCGAACTCCGTTATTATCATTTTTTAATAATAATGTCATAAAATGACAACATCGACTGCAATCCATAACTATGAGACTTTCAACCAATAGGATTATTAAAAGCTTAGAAAGAACTTGACAGTTTGGGGTTGGATTGATACATGTTGTTTACTTTACAAAGTTTGGAGGTAAAAATAAAAGGAATAAGGCAATATCTGAGCTAGAGAATATTGAGATAGATTGAAACACAAACAGGTTTATTATCAGCTCAGAGAATTTCATGCATTACACACCTGTCAGTGCACATTCAGAAGCTAATCTTTATCTGTCGAAAACAGATTCCTGTAAAGTTTTGGAGAGAGTTTTTCTTTAATTATTTCATTATTAAAAGAAAAGAAAATCTAACTTTGAACTAAAACTCTTTCAGTTCAGCATTTTCAATTTAAACAACATAACATGATCAGTGAAATCAAATCTTCCACCCATGCATTTTAATCTTAGATTTTGTTTACATTCGTCCTTCATTGATTCGACTGCTCCTGTCCACAGTATACGTGTTTGTGTGTATTTTGGTGCAAAAGGTACAGGACTTTTTTTTCTAAATTGCTTCTATTGGTAAGGAACAAAAGCATGAAAGCTGCAAAATAAAGCTGTTATTCTTTCTTTGTGAAGTATGATAAAACAAGGCTGATGTGCCTCAATGCCTTAGATCTTAAATAGCAACATATAGGGGATTGCGGAGGGAAAATGACATTAAATGAATAAAGCTTCAACATAATGCCATGAATCATCTTGATGCTTTTTTTGCCACATAACAGTCACGTCTGTGCTATGAGGAATAAGAGCTTAGTTTTCAAATTTGTGATCGAAAAGCAGCCAAACAAGCAAAATACAAGCGCTTGTAGACAAACAAAGATGTGGCTCTGAGTCAAATTGATTCCACATTACGAGCCAAATTGCCTTCAAACTAAGAGCACGATTGAAATGAAAATCGAGTCGGACGAGAGCCAAACAAGAACATATTTAAATGGCGGGATGTTGTATTCTTCTGGCATTTGCACAGTATGCATAAATTGTAAATTACCCCAATGGATTTAACTTATAGCTTTATTATCTTGAGGGCAGTTCTGTCTGGGAGACCATCGTTGTAATAAACCACAGGTTAGAGTGATAAACTGCTTTATTCTGCTCAAAAATGCTATCATTTCGGTCAAATTCTAAAAGATATTAAAAAGATTGAATTAATCTGTTCATTATAAATATTAAAGCCATGTTTGGATTGGATTAGGTTTAAGAGGATGGGTAATGTCATTATACCTGTCATTATAGTGACATCAGAACTGGTCTTCAAAATAAATTTTGAGGGACTGTTCACATGTGCGTAAAGATTGTGGTGTCTTTTAACTTCTATAAAAAGTATGGTAAAAATTAGATGTCAGGTGCGAATTGACATGCTGGTAATATTCTCTTGTTCTCTTTACTTTTTACTGCAGAATGGAAGCTCTCGAAAAAGCTCTCTGAGTTTGTTTTGCACAACCTCATCCCTCTAAATAAGTAGAATTTTAAGAGGCACTTGTCAGACGACTTATGTTTGTGGCATCAGTAAGGTAAGCTAATAGCCACATATCACATTACCTTTACACAGTACAGATCGTGGACATTTAAAAAATCATGAGTTTGTGGATTGTGTGGGTTTTGGGGCTGTTTTAATATGATGGACTTGAATGCAAACATTACAAACATTCAGTGATGATAATTCGTACACAGACACATGTCCAGAAAACTACTCACCTCTGGATGGGACTTTTATCAGTGAACTTGTCAAGGAACTTTGATATTTGTTGTGCAGTTCTTCCTCGTTTTGATTCCACTCAGGCTAGAACATTGCAAATCATCTTACACTTTGTCCTTGTTAAAAACCTTTTCAGCAGATGTAAAATGGTTGTGAATGTAATAAAAGTCAAGCTGCAAATCAGGGGCAGTTTTTCATCTGTAACTCATGGTGAGGAGCCCACTTAAACACCCACTGTACCTGTGTAAGCATTGAAATGTTCACTAACTAGCCAAAAAATGGAAATGGCTGGAGGCTTTTAACAAATTATAGACAATTATGCACAAATGACAAATATGCTATATAATGGTACATAAAGCCTGTACATCGACTTTCAATTCCAATAAATTAAGTAATTAAACTAAATTGTATACCATTACCTAGCAACATTATCGACCTATAGCATGAGAAAACCACAAAACATCCAAAACGGTCAATATGAGCATCACAGGACAAAATAATGTGTTCTCAAGCTGCTATGTTGGCTCAAAGGTAGACATTTTTGAAGAGAAATGTACTTTGAGTGCGCAGAGGTTTGCTTTCATGTGTTCATTTCTGAATGGTATATACAGAAATACAATTTTTTATGTGCAAAGCTACCATCCCACCTATCTGAAAGGCTGAAAAGGTTTTTTGATGATCAAGACCACAAGAAAACCAAACAACAGATGCTGTCCAAAGTCCCAGAGAATATAAAGAGGACTGACACCTCTGTACAGAAAACAAAGTGCCATCGAAAAGCAGGGTGGATAGCTCGAAAGCCAAAGACCTGCAAAAGATTTTGCTATACGACAGGAAAATGATCCATGCTTAAAGCAAATTTAAAGACCTACCGATGGTGATGATGCGTTTTCTAACACACGCAAAACCAAAATGTTATTTATACGATTGCGTTTCCGTGTCATAAATATATATAGGGGTGAAAAATGTAGAACAGTACAGTGGCAGTTCTGAACTGATCAACTGTCACACTGCACACTCTGTCCTCATTGAAACTGTACACACACTGATTTGCTTCAGCGCTGTTATAGCTGCTGTGAGCAGTGGGGCCTGCAGCGTCTGCGATGACATTTTGACTCCGCTGTCGTCCCGCATCTATAAAACTGTCCATACTCCAACGTCTTTCCCATTTCATGCCCTCCTGCAGGAGGTCCATTAAGCAGCCACATCCAGTGATAGAGCGAACACCGCTGTGCATCAGCACAAAGTGTGTTTTGGGATTTAGATAATAAAAACTGTATTTATTTTCTGTACACATGGAGACATCAGTATCACATGGCATTTCCCTAATTGCAGGCCTACATTACAGCAAAGCATATAGATAGTGGCAATAAAGATAACATTCTCGGTAGTCAAACTCGGTTTTCCACCAGTTTACTCTTGGTGAAATGTGTTTGCTGATATGGAGAACATACATATCTATCCATTCATCCATTATGTATCCATTCATCCATCCATCCATCCATTATGTATCCATCCATTCATCCATCCATCTATGTATCCATCCATCCATATTTAAATAGACTGTATAATATACCAACTGAACTCTGGTCATCGCCCCTTGAACCGTGCAATATTCTTGAACTTTGCAATTTCCAATAAGACTGTGCGACATTCCTGACATTTGCTGCTCCGAACCATTTTTATATTATTACGACTTGCACTATTATTATTTGTTCACACTATTTTTTCTCTTTTTCCTGAATGTTCTATTCTTATATTTACAGTTTTTACCATTATAGTGTATCTCTGCTGCTGTTTGCTCTAAACAACATTTCATTGTCCCTGTAAAATAACAATAAAGTATCTTATCTTGTTTTATCTTATTTTGTCTTATCTTTCAAATGTTTTCTTTAGAGTAGATAAATGCAATACTAGTTTTAAAAACATTATTTTGACAAGACATACTGTGTTTATGATAAAATGTAATGTTGTGACAGGCTGTAGCTTATATCACATTAACTTGTCTGAGATGGACAGAAGAGAAGAATCTCAAGAAAACAACACTACCTCTATATCTGACAGAAAATGCCGCAAGCTACATTTTGGGAGTAAGAAAGATGGCAAACAAAGGCTAGAAAAGCCATGGCATTCACTTCGGAGTAGATGCAAAGTGCTTGAACATTGTGGTGGTTCAGGGACAAATAAAGACAAATGTCAAAATTTACAAGTATCACATTATGGCTGCCACATTTTCCACCAACATCCCCAGCTCTGGTTGGCTCTATCATTTGTTTCACCTGAAATCAAATGCAGCTATAGATGAATGTAATCTGTAGTTGTATGTTTGTGATGTACACAAACTTCTGAATGGAAATCCTTCAAAGACATCTGCTTCTGCCGACAAAACAGTTTTTTCAGGGGTGACATCAACTATTACACACTATTTTTCTGCAAGGGTTGACAAAATCCACAGACATTTTTAATGCTTTGTCAGGACTTGCTCGGAAGCTGTGACAACAGTTTTAAAGGCAGTTTAAGCACAATTAGTAACATAAATACTAACAAATGTATTAACTAGGTTGTATGTTAATTATAAATTATTGGGGTCCGTGACTGGATGATGTTGTGTAAATGTAGTGTTGTATGGTGCAAAATGAACGTAAGTAAAACAAAATCAAGAAAGTGGAACGTGGTGTGAGGAGCTTAATGGGAACGAGTGAGGAGCAGTCGTTTAAGTTCAGTCTTAAATGCTTCTCGGAGACTGGCAGGTGCCTCCATTTACACACATGGTTACTCTACCTACCAGGACCTGATAGGTAATCACACAGAGAAGGGAAAACACTCCAGACCCTGGAAGAGTCAGCTGGGCGTCATGCATTTTTGTTTTGTTGCTGACAAAAAACTGCAGGAAGTGGATGGAAACTTGGCCACTGATTAATGTTTACCGTCATACTTACCATTTACGATCAAAGGATCGCTCTGATAGTCAGAGTCTGGGTCAAACTGTCATGAACCCATGATACCTCACTGTGCGTTTCAAAGCCTCAATTTTGTCAGACTGAGCCCCTAAAGCTTCTGTGATGGCCTCTTCGCTCTGCTGTATTTCCATCAGCTGTCATGTTCTGCCCTTCAGCTCTTTTGCTTCCATATTTTCGACTCACCACAGGAGATTGCAAAACAACAATGAATTATTTTTCTGCTTCAAGGCAATGCTAAACATACGAAAATGGTAAATGTGTGAAAGTAAGATAAGTCAACATTACTGCCAATGATAAGCGATCATTTCTTTTGACTCTTTTATGACATTTTTATTTCTAGCTAGAGCGATGTTGAATTTTTAAATGGTTAAAGGACGCGGATGACAAACCCTTTAACTATACTGAAACAATGTATTCTGCATATCTATATTACATGGCTGCGTTCTTTCAGAGACTTTGAATGATCTACAGCCTGTGAGCCTTGGTCAAGGACGTCACACTTCTCTGCTCGTTCACATTTTATACAAGATGAATGCGTTGACATATCATTTCAATGTGAAAGGGAACTTCAAATGCAGACAATTCAAGTAACAGACTTGCTTAGAAAGTCACGCTGTTCACGAATAAATAATTATTACCAAGATAATTTGTCCATTTTAAATATCACTAATTATTACTGTCAGGTTCTCAGGATGTATTTATCACATTTTTAACTAAAGAAGAAAAACAGAATGATTGCCAAATTATTCTTTACATCAAGTCATCAAGTCATCCACTCAGTTTCAGATGATCAAAGATACCAAGTTATTTTGGATCTAAAACAACTCATCTGACCACCTTTCGATAACGTCTTTCAGACTCAGATGAAGTCTTTGTAATTAGATTTTTTTATGTAAACTCTTTTCTTCTTTAAAGACACTGCTCATTAATTCTCATTTCCCTGCTCTATTAACCCCTTTACTGACTTCTTCTGATTAATTGTTGATATGTCGGGCCATTAGCAGTATTGCTCAATCACCTGATAATGCCGCCACACAATTGCTTGCACGGGACTTGAAGCCATCCATAAACATTTCAGTTTGACAATATAAACTCATTAGGCCTCGCCGTGATCGACTGTCCCTTGATTGGATCTGAGAGAAAGCGACTCGATTAATAATCAGTGAACGCCCATTCATCGATCGGGAAAGTAGCAGGTGCTAATCTATGCAGGGATAAACATGATCATTAGCGGATGTGACTGAGGATTTGGAAAGTTTGCCTGAAGACCCTCACGCAAGAACACACAATCATTAAGTTCTGCCTGGTCCGTCCTTTCGCCTGTTTAGAAGCAGGCAAAGGAAAGCCACTGCTGGTTAAAACCTTTAGATGGTTTTACCAGCACAGCTAATGCAATAATATCACTATTGATCTTTTTTTATTTTTATTTATTTAGAAATATAATGTTGGAGAAAACATATGTTTTAAAGAAGGTCCAGCAAAAAATAAATAAATAAATAAATACAGCCAGAATGACAAAAGGATGACTCTTGCCATCTCTTTTGACTGTATTCTTTCTCTTAACAGCACAGATGGTGAAGGGCTGCTAAAACAGATGTACCTGAGTCCAAATTGAACATAACAACTCAAAAACCTTTTAAGGTGAGAAAGCCCCTTCATGGATGTGAAAAGACCAAAACCCCACCATTATATTTTACCACTGCAGTTACTGCTGCCAAAACCTATTTATCTGGTGTGCTTCACAAAGTGCCACAGTAATGGAAAGGTGAAGCAGCAGCAGAAGCTAGGCATTTCAAAGCCCTACTTTGCTCAACAAAATTGATTTCTAATGGGGTAACATTTGCTACTAAAGAACTGCTTATGGCTTTCAGTATGTAAAATGCCCTCAACAAATAATTACACAATACCTGATAAATGATTATATGACTCCAACAGCAACAAGATAAAGAGATTTACCCAATGAAGAACACACCGCATGTTCCACTATGAAGCCTCAGTGAAACATAATGGCCCTTTGACTGTGTGTTCTTGCTAAGGATCAGGAGAATAGGCCTTCATTTAGGCCACAGTGGGTTAAAAGGTTGCCTTTTATATATCACTGTGGCTCAGCATGGTGGGGAGATAAACACTGCGGTAAAATCTCAAGCGAATGGAATAAAAAATACCAAACTCTTCATCTCTTCATATTCTAAATAAAATAAACCAATCTGTTGGGATACCAAACAGTGATTAAAAGTAAATGCTGCTTACTACAATGTCTGACACATTATTCTACAGCCTCATATACTGTGGTGGACAGTGAGATAGCTGGTAATCCAGGCCACTAGTGGAGCATCCACCTGCATGTCCAGTATCTTATTTCCGAGCAGGGCAGGTTCTATGGTGTCAAAACACTGGAAGTAAAAAAAGACAAAAACGTGACCGTCATAGTGCTGCCTGCCTCTTCCAGGAGAGTATAAACTGTGGAGCAGAAAGGTCATGGTGTCGCCCATTCCAATATGCGACTGAAAAGTGAGCTGCAGAGGGTCCAATGATGGCTTGATGACTGAACACAGGTGCTTCAGGACAAGCCTCACCTGATTAGTGTAATGTAATGTTTGGTAAATAAACCAAATGGGTTTTTTTCACTCAATATGAGAGAAGAAGTTTTGGAGAAAATTATGTATTTGGGGAGAGCTGAGGGACCTCACAGTAGTTTAACAAGTAACTAAAAGGGGCTTAGAGGAAGAAGAGTAAATTAAAGGAAACCGAGGGCAGAGCGGAATCAGTGGCATTTTTCTTAAATAGAAAAGAAGAAGATTAGGCTGCCTTTTACAAATAGGAAAATTTCAATTCAAAACTCCAGAAATGCATAATACTAGGAAAATGAATTGGTTGGTGAGAGACAGAGGGGAATGCTCCGTTCATGCAATCAGCTGTATCTGTGTGTGCAGGTCAGATGTATGTAGGGCAATATTAGAAAGGATACAAATAATTGCTGATTGAATCAAAAGTTAACTGATTTCAATAGCCAACATGTGACACAATACACAAGCTATCAGGGTAGCTAAAGTAAACACAGTGGAATCAGTTCATGTGCTTAACCTGTGTCTCTTTGCGGTATAATAAACAAACATTCCGCTAAGGGTGCTGAGATGAATGCCTTTCCTTCATTACAACGCTGTATAAACAACATGCTCTTATTACACAGTAATTTTGTGCACGAGTGAGAGTGAGTAAATGAACAACATAATTTCCAGATGAGTCAGCTTCGCCTACGACAGATACTCGCATTTTCATGCTTTCTGCCTACCTTATGTTTATGTTATGCTTCACACCTATGCAGTGTTACAAATACGTTGACACATAAGCATTTTCCCTCTGTCGTCCTCCTCCAGGGCCCTTTCCCACAATGCAGCAGAGTTGGCTAACAAGAGAGGACAGTCAATCGAAGTTTCCCGCCTTAAGCTTGCTGTTACCAGTCTCATAGTGTTGTTGAATAGCAGCACACACACACTCTCACAAGCCATTTAGCCAATGAAGTAATGACAGGGGGGAAAACAAGCAGATAGAACAGCCATGTTCTGCCATTTTGTGCCTCCAACAGGAGGGAATGCACATGGCAGCACTGAGCAAAAAAAAACAAAAAACACAAAATACAAAAAAACACTCATTATCACGGTTCTGTGTGTATTCTTGATTGGGGGTTCCATGTTGCATACTTCAAAGCCTGCGTGCATTTGCATGTATGCATGTTATCCTAAATGGCCTGAAGGGTGTGGAAATGAGAAAGCTTCCTGCATATCCAGGCACTTTTTTCCTCTCTGGATCATTAAGTAGGAAGTGAGAAACAGAGAAAGCACTGCAAGCAACATGGGTGCACTGAACCCACAGAATTCACTACAGCGAAACCTCAACATAAGGACAACCAAAAAGAACTGTAGCTGAAGCAGATAGGTGTGGTTGTTTATTTGCTTATTTGCCTTTGTGTTTCAAATGAGAAATTGCCATAACTATCCATGCAGAAATGTTACGTATGCTCTGCATTTTGATGAAAAGTTATAAAGCAGCGCCGGATTTTCATCGACAAGGAGAAGGAGTAACAGAGAAACAGAGGAAAGGGAGAGGGAAGAGAGAAGAAGATGAATAGAGAACAGGTGATGTTAAAGACGCTGACACACAGATCGGTCAAGATTTTGCCTTTAAATATGGTAAGAAAGCAAATATCAAAATTATTCTCCTTTGGGCCTGGGCAGTGAAATCCAGTAATGTAAAGAGTGGGATTTCCACTCATTGAATGTGCCCTCCAAACTTCAAGCTCATCTTTAAGTATCATGATCATTTTTAAAAGCGAGATCTGTACTTACGCTAAACTACAACTTTGAGGTGATTTATCAACCACTTGTGAAATCAAATTATAGGAGTCTGCACTAAGAGTCCATCTCAGTATGTCGTGAGCTGCCATCGTTCAACTGTCTAAATAATCAGCTGTCCAACTAGACCGCGTTTGAACCGGAAATCAACTATTGCAGGACGACTTATGCGACACCCCATTTCGATTGTAATAACATCATCAATCATTCCCACCTGCACGCAACCATTGTTTAGTCATCTCAGCTGTCAGCTCATCTCATGTCATTATGCGGGTTAGCCAAGGATCATCTTAAGTGACAATAACCACACTAGTATTGTATTTTAATTATACTGGTAGCTTAAATAAAATTATCCTTTTTTCATGTTGGCATTACCTAACAGCTGTAGCTACCTGGAGTGGCTAATGCTCGTATTACCAGAACCACAAGCTGGTCCAGCACATGTTGAACTTAAAAAAGGTAGCAAAACCATTACTTAGAAAACTTTACATTGCACTTTTCAAAAGACCTCTGCCCTTGTCTCATGAGTTAATGGTAAAATTGGTAAAAAATTGCTCACCTGGTAGAGTACATGCAACATTACACAGCAGCACAGGTTTGATTCCAACCTGTGCTCTTTGGTGCATGGCATTTCCTCTCTCTGCCCTGTCCTTCATGTCTAACGCTCTACTGTACCTATCATAACAAAGCAGAAATTCCAAAGAAACATGCAAAAACTGTAAAAATAAGATACCTTAGTAGACGAAATATTCAAGTTGTCCTATGAATTGAAAATGCTGCTTTATGTCAGCATATTTGTATCTGGTGAAGTCCTCAGCTTCGTTTGTTCATAGATTTGTGGGAGTACAGAGGGTGTCAGTGGTCCACACAGACTCCAGAAAACTGATTAAGGCTCATCTTTATTATGTGTTGACTTGAAATTTTTGGTAGCTTTGGTTTGATTGGGTGAATTTCTGACCGAAGTTGTATATTGACATCTAAATCAATCTACACCGAAATGTAACAGACACATTCTTTGCTTCAGTATTCTGGACAAATGGACTATATTTCTATGCGCTTTTTTCCAAAGTGCTTCACAATGTTTGCCTCTCATTCATCCATTAATACACACATTCACACACCGACAGCCGAGGTAGCCATACACGACCCACTTGCTTGTCGGGAGCAATTTGTGGTTAGGGACCTTAGACATGGAGGAGCAGGGGAGCGGACTGACAGCCTTTTGATCAATAGGCGATCAACCTTACCCCCTAAGCCATGACGCCCCAAAAGGGGAACAAAATGGGGCACTTGGAAATCCTCAACAAATATTGTACGACACATCAAGTTCTGCCATCAGAGTGAAGGTTTCTCTCTGGACTTGCTGTTTTGAATGACACGCAATCCTTATCACACGAGAGTCAGAGATGTACATTTCTGAACTGGCAGCAGCCTCAATAGATCAGAAAGCAAAGCCAGTGAGGAGACACGCTGCATTCTTCACTGAAGCATTTTGTCTCTTGTGTTCTTACTATCGTGAGCACCATCGCTCTTTGCAGCTACATGTATGATGTGCGGCTTAATGCAACACGATCAAACACTCTCTCTGGGGCATTCGTCACGAACAAATAGGAGGAGGCAAGCTGAAGAAAAATGCTTGAATCTGACAACAAAGATTGCAATACTTGATATCAGAAAAGCTCAGAGAAAGCTCTATAAATCACAGACGGTTGATGAAGTACAGTATATTTCAGTGTTGCTCTAACATGCTTTTACCTGTAATATCTGGTTTTTGCGGCATGAAGAATTGATAGAAAGTGGGCTCCGACAGACCCTTGACATTGCGTGCTGTGATTTCAACTTCGTAGCGTGTGTTCCACTGGAGCGGCTGGAGCATGGCGAAGTCATTTGCTCCTGGAACCAGCTTGGTCATCCACTGTTCCTCTTTATCCTGAGAAGATAAAGAGAGGGAGAGAATAAAAGCAGATGCAGATGAAAATTTCAATGTTAATTGAGGCTCTGAGAACAGTGAAATTGTTTTACTCAATTAACATCTTATCCTTCAGCTTCAATCTGGGGATTCTGACAGTCATTGCAATCACCCACACAGGTGCACTGACAGGAAAAACAAGAATGCCCTTTCTTCAAGGTGTGCATGTTTGTTCAAACATTTCTATTTTTCGTGACTTCAGCGATCCTGTAATTTTCCACTCCATTATAAATGTTTCATTCCCTTGTCCCTTCCATTTGTTCCTCCTTTTCACCTTGATCACACTTGAAACAGGTGTGCACTGAAACTTGCTGCTTGACCTTCAGCCCTGACCTCACAGCTTGTTTTGTTCTTTAAGAGCATTAGCATTGAGCAAATAAAAGACTTGAACAAGCTTTACATCCACAAAGTCCCGTGAAGAGTTTGTACTTCGAGTGCCATCTGCTAAAATTTCTGGACCCATCTCTTTTGTGTGCAGCACTGAGTGAGTCCAAGTGGCTTTTTTTGCCAATTGTGCCCCAACATAATTGAAATGAAATGAAATTGGATGCTTGTATTGTGAGAGTTTGTCTACACTCTCATTCAAAACATAAATAGCAAGTGACTGACATGAATAACGCCTGCACATACCCATACTTTGAAACACTTGGCAAACCATCATCAAACATCAAACCAGTAACTGAACAAACTGCAAACACAAGGAAAAGGAAATTAAAATGTCACTCATCCTGTGTGTCTATTGTATGAGACACAAAAGAAAATCAATATTTTTGATCTGATATGATCTGAGACAAATTGCACACTTCAAAACAAAAGAAAACACTCTTAATTAGACATTAGACACATCTGTCATTCCTCTTTGTAAGTGGTGGCTTTGATTTATTCAGGTAGCCATTATGCTAAATTAATCAACGCTACTACAATGTTTATTTCAAACTGAGCACACAATTTTCAAACCCTTTAGAAATATTAATTGTCAAATTACTTGATCAGTCAGTCAGTCAGTGTGCACGTCTGTTTTGACTGTGTGTGTTTGACTCTGCAAAAACACAGTAATAACCTTTTAAACTATGAGGTAACCACCACAAGGTCCATATCATTAATTTTTATTTTAAATTCTACTGAAAAGTCCAAATATGTCAGTTATGTCAGGGTGCATTCCAGGCTTATCTGTATAAAATGATCCCCAACACATATAGAATAAAGAGAGATTTAAGGGAAATAAAAAAAAAACATGTTATAAAGGTAAGGGTTAATGCTATGGATTTTCAAAGATAACAACTTCTACAAAAATTACAAGTCTTTTCTCTGTATTCTATATATCCAGGATTCAATTGGCTTTTTCACATAGAAAAGGACAATTGAAACCTTCCAATTCAACAATCATTTTACCAGTGTTTAACGGGGTTAATGCAAATTGATGTGGTACTCGGCAACACTCACAGTCTTGTACTTGACTATGTATTCCACAATAGGCATCCCTCCATCGTCCTGCTTGACCAGGCCCAGTCGGTAGGCTTTGCCCACTCCCCTCTGACCGTGAACTGCCGGAGGGCTCGGCTCTCCTGCAGGACATATGGAGAGCGGTGTGTGAGAAATCTTCAAAATACGTCTTATGTGTGAGTGCGTGTAGGGCAGCGAGAGGATGTGTGCGCGTCTAAGAGGGCAACCTGAGATGTTACAGTACACCGAGAAGTTTGTATCTGAATATTTTCTTGTTATTACACGGTTAATCCCCGCGCCTGCTATAACTGATGGTGGCCTGAGGCTTTTTTAGTCACCATATTTAGCTAGTTAGGTCTTCTTCCGAACATGCATTTTTATACTGGCCATACAGAGAACACATCATCACAACGGGAAATATTTTTTCTATGGGCGTGACTGGATTTACCACAATCCTGCAGTGCCAGAATTATTAAATACAACTCTTATCATAAACCCCATGCAGTATAACATATTAATATTAATAATAATAATTTATATTGAGGCACAAACTTGACAGAACCTATTCCAACCTCCGATAATCTGTACTCATATCACTGGAATATAAGGAGGTTATAGCAACCATCCTAAATATAATCATGCTGGAGTTTCACAAGGGTGGCAATATGGCTGCCATTGGGTTGGGGCGCTGATGCCTATGAGTTACATAGACCAACTAACTGTGTTACCAGCTGAGCCAACGCTGATCCAGTAGTTCATTCAGTTGGATGATTTCAATTTTATTCTTTCTAACATTGATTTCTTCTTTAACAACCACACATCATGTACTTAATGTGAATCTGAAATCTGAGCAAAAACTTCAAGGTAGATACGATTATAAGGGACATTGCTTTGTTGAATCCAATTGTTACCACCATATACAGTAACTTTCCAAACCTGTCGTGTGCATGTGTACAGTCAGGGGTTCTGCAGGTTTAGGAAAGACATTTTATGACCTTTTTAATGTCACTTACAATGAAATTTAAGACCAATTTTCAAATAAAAAGATTGCAAAGATCATTTCTCTTTGTGGACACCCATAATGAGGAGCTTGGTTATGTAAGGGCACGATCCAAATCTGGCAATCTAGGATGTGTTGTTTTTACCAAGTGTGACCGTGACAGTAATTTCAGAGTGGGGAAATGTATCTTGACAATGTCTCCAACTCTTTCTATGGATTTATTTGACTGCATTTGATGTGTTTGGGCCAATATATGTATATAGTTTATATAACCCGGTTAACCCATTCTTTTCTGTCTCAGTTTCTCAATTCACCCACCCTCTTATTATCCTCTTTTCTATTCCCTTACACTTCTTATTCCACTACCACCTGAGCTGTGCCCTGAGAAAAATCCATCATCCTCTCTTACATTCAGTCATGCCTTACCCTAATCATCATTATCCTCTCATCTGTCCCCCACCATACTCATCCTTTCATCCCTCTCCTCTATACTATGTTATCATCCTTATATCCACAACCTTATATTCTCTACCGTTATTCATTGGCTGAGGATTATGTACAAAAACAAGGATGCCTGTTGGGGAATGGCAACATTATATTTCACTGCCCCGAAACCTTTTTCTGGCAACACCCCTGTTCCCCTACCTTATCCATTCCTTCATTCTTCTCGCATCACTCCAAGCAACTCTTCACACCCGTCGCTCATTTCTTCGTGCTTCTGAATCCATGCTGTTACAATGCTGTCTCTGCTACTCCCAGTACATCTATGGCTCTAATTAGTGGACTGCGCATTGCCTGACTGATAGAATCCACACACTGAGACTTGGACTTTCACCAATTCACCCCTTCCAAATCTATCCAACACTACCCACTCTCAATCATCTTCTAAAATATTGTCAGAATAATAATGACCACCTGTTCATCTTGTACAACCACCTATCATTAAACAATATATGATCAAATATTAAGGCATGGTTTGTGCTAGGGAACACAGGCATATGTAAGGGTTTTACACTGAGTGTAATGTATATAACCTGATGGAAATCGCTAAAGTGTAGTGGAGGAAGGCGCATACAGACTTACGAATGGGTAGAGTCTGAAAGGTCTCTGTGTGGCTGAACTCTCCCTGACCCTTTCCGTTGACAGCAGCAACCCGAACCTCGTATGTTGTGTTGGGCTCCAGTCCTGTCAGCACCACTGTGGCTGGAGAGAGACAGGACGATAGTTGATGTCATCTTGAATACAGGTTACCAGTGTACCACTGATCTCATTTTTCATTCTCATTAAGATATATCCAAAGGAGGGATATATTTATACATATACTGTATACACACACACACACAGATATACCGTATATTCACAGTTTTGATCCCATTCAATGTCAATCTGTATTCATCAACAATAAATCATGTTTCAATCTCAGCAGCTGCATCAACAGGGTAAAAAGACAAATAAATTGTATCAGGATTTTATGCAACAGATAGATAACATCAGAATGTAAACATGATTTTTAAACATTTGATTGGTAGCAAACAAGCAGAGAAAAAAAGATTTAAATTCCAGATTTCCCAGAAGCAGAGATTTTCACCTATTGTGGTGCTGGCAAATAAGGTCTAATAAACAATGTCTGGAAATAGTAGCGAAGGAGATCGCATTACTATAGTTCAGATTAAAATCATTAGACGGTGAAAGCGGACACTCTGGTATCACATACACAGTGAATTGCATTGATTATTGAAGAAACACGAACCGGCATTATCAGATAACATTACAGCTTCCCATTTAAATTCTATAGTCACCAGAGTCTATTTACAAAACTATTGAGAGAGAGAGAGAGTCGGCAGAGAGTTTGCGGTGTAATGAGTTTGAGTGAAACTTGTTTTTGTCAGTCTGCACAAATTAAATACTGGAATGGTAATAGGTGCTTCGCACTGCGAAAGTCCTGGAACTGAAAACTAATTCTGCTATTTGCCACTGTCCTGGGTTACTTTCCAGGATATAAGCAGACATTTCCATTTGAGCAAAACCAGTCAAATGAAACAAGTCCAGACACCTCATTACAATGAAGAGTTCTCTGTGTACAGTAAATGTCTTCTAGTGAGGATTGCTAAAGTGGCTCCTATGATTTCATTACTCCATTTACTACCTTGTAATTAATATGGCCCACAATATTAATAATTAAAACCGAAGCTTGAAAAAGGAAACAAATTTAATTAAGACAAAAGGCATTAAATGAAAGATTTGTTTACATACACATTTTCGTTCATCTTAGTTCCTTGTTTCTTGCCTGACATCCTTGCTTCTGCATGCATGACTTATTTTGTACACAAACTTATTTTATACACACAGACTGCTGCTGTATAGAATGCACCTCGCTGTGTCTCCATATTGTAATTGACTCTGAAATGAGGGATATTAGTGATAAGCCCTTCAGGTTTGTCGGACTTGGTTATCATCACACTATTTGTCATGTGACTTCCATTTTTCAAAGACACTCTTGCCACTGTGGCATATTTTCCACCGACAGCCTTGGAAATCGATTTGGAGTCGTGACCCATAGGAGGAGAAGGAGTGTGTTCTTGGTTCTCTCCCAGGAGGTTTGTAATGGTTTGACAAGACCCAACAACATCTTAGGGCTTAGCTTTAAAAGATCACACATCACTACGCCATAGTTGAGGCTTGTTTGTTGAATCAGCGTGTGCTGAGGGAAGTTAACAGAAGTAATCATGGTTTCAGTTCAGGTTATGATTGGCATCTCTGCTTTTGCAGATGCAGATGTTATCCTCTTTGCTTCGCCAAATGTGGTTGGGATGAGAATCAGCACCTCTGAAATCTGCAGTCAGATGGGAGCAGTAAAATGCAAAGCTGTAAATTCCTGCTCAATCTTCATTCCAACCCTAACCTATGGTAACTAGCTTTGGGCAGGATGGAGGGGGGGGCTCATCTCTAAAGATGGGGTCAGACAACAGGAGTTTTAAAATCTGGTTGCATCACTCACTTAAGGAGAATCTGCAAAGATGATCTTCCCTCTAATCTCAAACATGCACACACTACAATATTTGAAAATAATGGTGGATTACACACTACAGGAAATTATTAAGACTATTGAGCCAGAGGAAGTAATATCATTTCACGTGATCTCAAAGGGGAAGCAGGAAGTGACATACAGACATAGAGGCAGCTCTGTGTAGGAGTGTAGAAGCAGTTATGGTATGTTTTGGAAAACAGGTTATAAGGACAGACGTGTTCCTGCTACATTCTACTAAAGCTAGGAGTTATACATTTGTGTTTATATTTATTAGTGGTTCCTATTGGAAAACCACGCATGGGAAAAGGGGGAAATCACAACCAAGTTCAATTTGACAAAACTTTATTTATTTTATTTATTTATTCAGTGCCATAACTCTCTGATTCATGTAACGTGTTAAATGTTTGGGGGATGTTATGACCCTGGTTCATAATCCGTGTTTGTGTGACTTGAATGAGATTTATGAATGGCTTCAACTGTTCACCTTGCCTGCTTGGGTGGTGCTGATATCCTGTCTTGTTTTTTGTTTTTTTGTCCCTCTCTGTTCATTCTTTGAGTTTGAAGAAGGTTCCTTTAAAACAGGATCTGCTGATGTCGCCTTTGCGGCATCTAAGATCTGTAATCCACTCATATTACCAGATCAGCTGGTGGATAATTGTTTCCAACCAGCCCTGAGTTGGGTGCGCCCCCTCGATTGTCTGGAGGGCCCAACCAGACCCAAAATCTCCCTGATTATCCACTAGTGTGTGCCCAGCCTCGGGGATGTGGTAAAAGCTCAGTGATCTTCTGATGTTGCCGCCGTGACCTAGACCTGCATAAGTGGCAAGATAATAAGATGATGGGTCCAATTTGCACGAGGTCATAAAACTCATCATTCATTTATGAGTGTAGATATTTAATTCTAGAGGACTGAAGCTCATTCATCCTTAGCAACAAATTGTTTGTTTCTTTATTTAACTACAACAATGCTAAAATTGACACTGCATTCTCTGGGTCTGTCATTTAAAAGAAAACCCTTTGTGACACAACCGAGGGGAAATGGTTTGTTTTGAAACATATTATAAACGCGAAGCTTTCAACCACCTTACACTCTGACGACAAACATGACACGACCTGCTTTTCACATGAAATGAGCAGAGGTGGGGAAAAGGTGAAGGTTGTATTGATCTCAGAGATCCAGTCCATTTCTTTCATGAAATCGAGATGGAATTGGAGGTGAGGAGAGTGTTCAAGTGGGCTTTTAGTACTCTTGACCGTCATATCATAGATTAGTGTATAATGATGGCAAAAAGGAGTTCCATGGTGGAACATTATGTTATTGTCATCTTGTCTTAATAGAGACTGAGCAGGAGAAAATGCTCGTCTAATGCACAGTAAATGAAGAATACCACTTACTCTGCACACTATGTGACTTGACGTCCCTCCAGTCCTGTGAGCCCATCTCCCTGTACTGAACCAGATAGTAGCTGATGGGCACGCCGCCATGAGAGTCGGGCTTCATGAAGGTGACGGTAGCCAAGCGCTGGGAGACCGCTGACAGTCGCACAGAGTACGGGTTTGATGGTACATCTGGAGAAGAGTTACAGGGTTTCAGTTGCATATTTTAATTTGAAAATCATTTTTTACACACATCATACGGATGAAGGCATGACATTAGGGTGATAGACTTCACAAACATCAAATGTCTGAGTTTGGCAGTTTATTCCATCACACTGAGTAAAGAAACATTTGGTCATTGATGAATGCATGTGCAGACTTTAACGTGGTAACAGCTCATGTATGTAACACTGTTTATTTAAATATGATCCAATTTATTTGAAAAATAAATTGTTGTGCTTGAAAGCCCTTCAGGATTGTCTAGCACTAACAGATACAAATCTCACTGCTGTTGTCACCAGCTATTTTAGGCTCATTCTATGTCAGAAATTTACTAATTTTGTTGTAGATATGACTATTATTGTTTACCCAGAAAGCTGAAGTTGTCTTGAATTTTTCTCCTATATTAAAATTTGGCCTATGCTACTTTTGGAAAAACTTTTTAGACAAAACACATCTTCTGCATGATAAATAGTACTGACTGCGTTGTTATCTTTTTTTGAGGAAACCGAGCTACTTTTGAAGCTGGAACGGCTGTGCTTTCTTTTGCCTGCTGCGTCATTGTCAAACCCACAATCAAAGTAAAGAGTGCTCTCTCTGATATTATTGCTGTAATAACTCTCTGACTTGAAAGCAATTTAACATAATTGACCTCACTTGGAGCCCAAGCAGAACATCACTCAGCTGAATTTTTTTCTATTCAAGTTCAAA
The DNA here is from genome assembly GCA_900303265.1 of Brotula barbata. Lineage (NCBI taxonomy): Eukaryota > Metazoa > Chordata > Actinopteri > Ophidiiformes > Ophidiidae > Brotula > Brotula barbata. Next base: position 68,080 of record OMNV01029495.1, read on the forward strand.
ACCTAAAATGAGTAGTTTTTTATACGGTTATAACTTTAAGTAATATTCAGTACCATTTTCTTGTCTTCTCACGTGGTGTTTTGTAGGACCCAGCAGTAGTTTTTACTTTAATTTTAAGTCTGAAGATGGCTGAAGATGGATCTTCAGTGTCTTCATTACTGACCCTGGAACTGGTACAATAACACGCGTGAGTGGGCAAGTCTGTGAGTCAGTTTCTGTGTGCATATGTGTAGAACTGGGTGCTCAGAGCAACTTCCAAATCACATGGTTTCCCGCAGGACTACATTTTAGGTCAGCTTTTTGCTCAATACTTTTGTTCTTAGCTAGAGCAATTCAATCAGCACTAAAGATAATTGGACTGCACTATTGTGCATTAGCCTGCGCTACAGTAAATTAGGGGGTACTTCTGTAAATAGCAAAGGGTATGGTAAATCAGACGGCACTATTTGAGATGAGGCTAAGCTGAATTGAGGCTGAGTGCTGTACTGGAATTTATCTCCCAGAGAACTGAATATAAAGCCTGAAGGAGTGTTACAAAGTTGGACTTACAATGAGGGTACAGAACTCAAAGGGTGTGAGGTTCCTGAATCCACAGATGAGAAGTAATTAAAGAGAAATTGAAACATTTTCACCAGAAAATATGATATTCGCATTAACATTTACAGTATATAATAGTGTGTCAATTTGGTGATTTATCTTTACTGAATTATTTGTTAAGTTTAAAAACCTGCTCTGTGGCCCTCTTAAATGGGTCACACTCACAGAAACACACAACCATGCCACCTAGCAGAGATAACTGAGGGGGGAGCTTGTGTTAGAGGATGTTCACTAAATATAAACAAACGTCAATGACACAATTCTAAAATCTGCCCCAAAAAACCTCCCAAAATGAAAGGCCGGTTTTAAACAACTGCAAAATACCTCAGACACGACATTTGTAATTGCCGCTGGTTGGAAAATTGTTCCCAGAGTTGTTAAAATACCTACGTAACATCAATACCGATGAAATATATTCATTGTTGTGAAGACACTGAAAAGCTACATTACCAAAGAACAAGGTCCAAAAAACTATTATGGGAGCATTTTTCTCAAACACATGGATAGTGTAGAGCTGCTAAAAATGAATCAACTGGAGGTTCAATCCTTTTGTAAGCAGCCTCACAGTTGGCATTCTTGAACACTCACCCGCTTGAGCTAGAATAAACTCCTGGTATCGTACACCAATGTTGTTCCGGGCTGTGCAGTTGTAGCGGCCAAAGTCCCTGTCAGACATTGGAGTCACCTGCACCAAAAACAAACAAACAAACAATTCAAATTAGTTTTTAATGTTGCGTATCGACACCTCTTGCAGGTTTACAGGTTTGTTGCCTCAGATGCGTGAAGCAATGGTTTCAGCAACCCTTGAGGTGCTGGTGGTTTGGTTTCAGTCTGAGGACCTGTACCCACCTCCAGCACAGACTTGCCCTCTGCACTGTGTATTCGCGTGGTGGCGGTGGCCTCTGCGGGGATGGTGAATCGCTCTCTCCTCCACAGCATGGTGGCAGGAGGATTGGACATCACATCACAGCTGATGTTCACTGGATTGCCCTCCCATGAGTAAAAGATGGTGTGGTTGGTCAGGAACTTTGGTATGTCTGTCCAAAACAAAGCGATATGATCATTCAAGAGGAAAGGAGCAAAAAAAGGAACTGTTGGTGAATTGTTGGTGAGTGCAGAAAATTCAAAGGCTCTGCTGCATGATCAAAGAGAGAGAAAATCACTTGCTCAAGCTTATACCACAAATTCCTTGAAGGGAGAAGAAGTTGCACTAACCCAGACTCCCTAAGCAATATGCAGTATATATATATATATATATATATATATATATATATACTGTATACTTAATTGAATCTATCTACCTCATGCTGAAAAGGGAGAATCTCCATTACAATCATCTGCTGAAGACTAAAAATAAAAGATACAAACAGAAGCTCATTTGCCCCAGCAAATGGGAAGGGCAGTAATGGACGACTGCAGGAGCGAGCTGTCTTGTGGATTTCTTTTACCCAGTCAGCCCAGCTCAGTTGGAGAGGCATTATGGTTGTTTTATGCTCGCTTGCAGGATTCCATTAAAGAGATTGATGCCTGGCTCTCTGTCACAGCCGAGGACGTGTTATCCCCCTGCAGCCCGCAGTGACTTAGTAAATGAGTTCATTAGTTGGGTGGCAACGGCTGGCTCAGCCCGCAGCCCCCTCAACCACTCAGACACACAGCCAGCCTCTTTCTGTATAGCGGGGGCTCCAGTTGGACAGAGAAAGTGTCATCTGTGATTCCACGAAATTTATCGTAAATTGACAATAACCTTGCTTCATTTTTGGAGAGCAGGTTTCTTTGAAGAGGTTTGGATACTCCCACTACGGAAAATCAGCGGTGGATAATGTACCTGTAAGTTATAATATCTAATTTCAAAATGACTTACATACAAGTAAAACTGACTCATCAGAAAACACTCTTGAGTAAAATAATTAAGCTGCTGATAGTAATTTTACTTATCGAAAAGTTTTTGTTTTTTTATAAAAACCTTACCTAGGTGTAGTGTTGAAAGTAAAAGTAAACAAATTCATTATCACAGTGGCATTAATACCTTGATAGTCTTCAGACAAAATTATAATCTCAGCCAGTGCTTTATGTCTAAATAGCGACCATGAGGAAAAACGTGCACAGTAATTCAGTTTGACTGTGTAGAGTCTGCTATGTAGTGTTCTATTAGCTTCACGTTTGGAGAGACAAAGCATTTATACAACTTACAGTAACTCTATCACAAACAGTAAGAACTTAAACTGATGAACAAGGCTCTGTGTGTGCTTATGTGTGTAGTTCGAGTTTACTTTTGGGTTACCTGGTGTTTACTGTGTATGTTTTAATGTTTTGCAGAGATGTTAAGGACAACACTGTTAAAATCGGCCGTGCCTTTGGCTCATGATCACCAGTTTATTTCAAGTAAATGGATCCTGTTTAGGAACAGAACATTCATTCACCGTCCACCCAGGTAGGCTTGCATATTCACGGGACTACCTGTTGGAGCTGAACCTCCTTCACAGGGCCATCACATGTATCTCTCCTAACTAACGAGATACTTCTGGATTTATTCCTGCTACACAACTGAAAGCGAATACAAAGGAAAAAAGAAGAAAAGGGGTTTGTTTGGATACTATAGCTAATGTTTATGTACGATGCATACCAGGTTTTGATGAGCCCAAGACTCACCGTAGGGTCTTAGCCCTGGCATCAGAAAATTGGTTTCCCTCTGAAAACATAAAATATATTGCTTTCTGTGTGTGTGTGTGTGTGTGTGAGTAAGTGTGTGCTTGTCTGCCCTCTCTGTTCTTCCTCAAAGTTTTTATACCACAGCTCCCCGTGCTTCTATTGCTCTTATTCAGGCAACAGAAGTGTTCTCATAATGAACCTAATCATTCCAAGACCAAAATGGAGATCTTTGCTTCAGAGCTCATTAGGCAGGGGATAGCCCACCCCAAATAACCCCAAACAACCAGCGCTGAGAAATGGGCGCGCTCATCGGGAATTAGGGAGCTGTCAGTGAGAGGGGAACCGAACGGCGATGCATGATATCCTCTCGCAAATCCTCTCCCTTCTGCAGGCTGTATGTGTGGTCTGGTGGGTATAGTCGGGTTGGGTAGGTTGTTTATATTATAATGGCTTTTTGAGAAGGAAAAACAGCCCAATTATTACAAGAATTATCACAACTAAGCACTACTGAACTGCTGGACTCCACATATGACTATAGACACTCCTTTATACATATTTGTTGCAGTGGTGAGAATAAACAAATGATTTTTCCAGTGTTTGTTAAGGAGATATAGGTATAAACAGAAGTGAAGATATCATTACAGTAGAGGGTTGCTGGCTGTTTGATTCATACACTGATCACGGAACGACCATACTTACACTCAATGTCCAAAAACATGCTTTTCTGATGGCCTCCGATCCTGCTGAGTGCCTCGCAGTCAAATCGGCCCAAGTCGGTAAGCCTCACCCCGCTGATGGTCAGCACTGACTTGCCGTGGCGACCGCGGACTTCAAAACGCCCATCCTGGCTCTGAGGACACACACGTCCACATATGTACATCAACACAAATTATCATGTCATTAGGTGCCAAGCAACTTTCTGCGATTGCTCGGTGCCGAATTACAGCCTCTTGATCCATTTTGACCTGCCTTGCAGGCAACAGTCACTTGTCACACACAGTCCAGGTTAATGCAATAAACCTTGGATTTATTACAAGGTCATTATGGCTGTATGAAGACAGATGGTGTCAATTTGAAGCGACGGGTCAATTACAGCAGACGAGGCTATCATTCCCGTAATCGACATTCTCTCATATTGAGAAAAAACAGCCCAGGAGCATCCTTGTTGATACGGCTCTACCCTCTGGACTTTTACCTAATAGATAACCTCTATCACTCTAAGAAACTACTTTTCAACACTATCTCCCCAGGACTAACACACAATTCATTAGAGACCTGTGCGACTGCATGTGACGATCTCAGGGTAATTTGGGTGTAATTTTAAATAATCTTTAGCAAAGTCACTCAATGCACAGTATGAGTGCTGTTTCACCAAATCACTTCTTTTCAAAGCCTGCAGAGAAAATATACAACAGCTGATGAACCTGATGAACTTTTTGTTCGTTTCCATAAAAACGGTGTAACAAATATTCCGGTCTCCCATTTTCCCATCAGAAGTTCAGCCTTTGCCTTGTTCTCTTCTTGTTATTCATGGAATCAGAGAGTAATAAAGACTATTTTCTCTATAAGTACCCAACAAATGCCAGATACATTACTGTTGGAATCTATTCTTGGTTCTTGAAGCATTCTGAGCCTAAAGACATTGCCTTTCAAGGAAAAAGCTACACATCTTGAGTGCATTATGAGTACTAAGTAACACTTAAAGATGCCTGTTTTATATAATGGAGACGTTTGTGCGCATGGTGGAGCTTCTCGTTGAAAGAAAACTGCCTCAGTTTAGGGGAGATTGTTCACGTTGATGTGCAACTAACTCATTTGGTTTTTGAATACGAAATAGCACTTCATCATGATCATTGCTTTTTCGTGAGTACAATTCCACCTGATTGACAGTCTCCCCATGTTATTGCCCTCTAATTAGTCAATAAAGTCAACTAGGATGAACAGCTTTGAATAGAACAGAATGGAATGGACCTTGTATAGCTGCAGGCCTGGGAGTTAATCTTGGATTGCACCAAATTAATGTTGTGAGTTTGTTCCTAATAAAGGAAATGGAGTGCAAATAAACAATGAAAAAAAAGCCTACATAAGCAACCAGAGGCTGGGAGTGAAATGGCTCCCAATATACCCATTTAGTAAAAGGAGGCCCCACAATCCTTTGGGAGCTTCTATAGTTAGAATCAGCAAGATGTTTGTTTGTTTTTGTGGCAATTTTGGTGACAAACACACACTGCTGTTCCACATCTGGAGACACAGGTGGTAATATGGATTTTATGTAAATGAAGTTTGGGTCTCGGTAGGTGGAGTTGTTCCTTCGCTTAATTACTATCACATAGAAACGGACAATGTCCTACATTATACATTTGACCTATATAATGGTCTGTATGTGGTCTTGTGTTTTCTTTGTTTTCACTCGTGCATCTATGTGTGCATGTGTTTAATTGGCTATGTGGCCATGTGTTTGTGTGTGCGTGCACGCCCTTGCACACCTCTTAAATAGATTTCTCTAGTTAATCGATGCACATCCAGCCCCTTCTAATGTCCTGTTGCCAGCCCCCTGCCTCCGCTAATACTCATTATGGGTCTAAGCCTCATAAGCCTCAGCCCTGGATCCCTCTGTTCTGAATCAGACTCTCTTTATGTTGCGGCTCATAGACGACCTGAACGTTATCCTGTTTAGTGTGGCTTATCTTCACTCTTATCTCTGAACATAATCAACCAATGGGATGAAGCGTCTCTGAAAAGCTTAGTTCTGTTTTTTGGGGGTTTTTTTTGTTGCCACTACACACTTTGCTTAGTTGCTGTACCAGCTGAGGTCAATGGGATTGGGAGAATGTGCACTGAATAGTAGTGATGAGGATGGAGGGATGGGTGAGGAAGAGAAAGAGGAGTGGAAATTTTCCAAGACTGAGATTCTGAGTCAGGAAATTACTAACCGCCTCTCTCGCTCTCTCTGCCAACTGACAGGGTCTCTGTCTAGAGAAATCAGCCCCTAAAGCACAGCCTGTTTGATATGCAGCTCAGAGCAATGACAAGGCAAGCAGCCAGACACAAACACAACAGCAAAATCACACGTACGCACACACTCACTCGTGCACACAGACACATGCTCCCGTGTTCCTGCAGCTGCGCGCACATACTGTAAAGACAGGGGGTCTGAGTGACATGACAACATACAGATGGAAGCCGAGGAGAAGCAGAAGTTGAGGGAATACAAGAGGCAGAGGTGATGAAGGGACTGACAGGTAAGGAATGGTGAGGAAAAAAAACTGATGAAATCTTTTCACCATGTCAGGCATTTTCATTTTTTTTTTTGGCATTTCTGCTTTATTATGATCGGTAGGCTACAGCAGAGAGAGAGGAGAAGAAGAAGAAGAAGAAGAAGAAGAAGTAGAAGAAGACAATTCAATTCACTTTATAGGAACCTTTGAGGACACTTAAGTTAACCTTACAAAACATTAAAATGCTTTAGAGTCAAGATAATTAATTAAAAAAAATATATCAAAGAATACATAAAATTATAACAAAACACTGAGAATAGTTTAAAAAACAGGGCAGTGAAGGTCAGACTGAGTAGGTCAACTTAAACAAGCATGTTTTGAGATCTTACTAAGCTCAGTGTAACACTGCCTCTGTAAAAGTTAATCACGTCTTTTGATTTGCTCTCGAATCACACGCTGACTCACATATCCTGTGACGTAAGTGTTGAGTGGTCATGTCAGCAGCTTTTCTTCCCTGGATGTCTGAGATTTACTTGAGTTGAATAGACAGTACAGCTCAATGTGCTAACCTCGCACGTGGGTGAAATAATACCAGTTGAAGGGAAACAATACCTTGACTAATATCCCACCTTGGTTCATAATTAAATTCCTGCAACTGCATCCCATTATGTTCTTTTACCAGGGGTCACAATGTTAGCTGACAAAGAACAAGAAGAATGGAAGTGGAATTATGTAGTGAGTAAAAGTAGGCCCAGTGAAGCTTAATGTCTCTCAGCGAGAGAGCCGTGTGTGCAGACTAGATATGCAGATTGGACAGCAAATTGAGAGAGGAACATCTTGCCTTAAACCTAAATGACTACGGCCATCCATCATGCCTCGCGCCGCACCAGCCGTGTTTGTCTTTGCGTATGTTTAGGTGTGTAGGTTTGCACTTTGCATTTCCATAATTGCATTTGCTGCGGAAGAGAAGCACTTACTCTCATTTTCAGCTGTGATTCATCAAACCGAGTGACTCGAGCCAATGCACACATTCATTTATCTCTTAGCTGACCTTTTTCCCAAGCAAAAGAACGGCTGCCATCTTTGTTTTTTTTTTTTAACAGCTCCTGCAGAAGCTTCAGCCCTCGCCGCTCGGAAACAGTGATGGAAGTGCATATGGTTTCGACATCGGCAGCAGCTCGTTCCATAATAATTACTTTAGCGAGAAAATGCGGCTGCAGCTCATTCAATTTAAGATTTGTCATGTTGTTAGTCGTAGGCGTTCTTGCACAGTAAATAATGGACTCTCAGAAAAAAATTTAAATTCCAAAGAGATGATTTCTGTCTATTCAGGACATGAATTAGAAAAGGTGTCAGCAAGTCAAATATAAGCGCAAACAAAATTGTAAATTGAAATGGTTTCCTGAAAACTTCAAGGTTCTTGCTGCTTGTTTGTAGTCAAAGCTAATCAAAACGAATGCACACTTTGATTTCCCTCGAGATTATAATTTCTGCGATGTCAAGTGATTTCATTTCTGCTTGTAAAATAACATGCACCAAGGTGAACGAGCATGTGCGTATATACTGTATATTGTTTGTGTGGGTGCATCCTTGCTGTAATAGGTATCTTTGAGGCTTTCATGTGTTTGTTACACTATGGGGGAAAAAATGTAATGAATAGGGCCAACTGTATTCTGTACAAGGTCACGGTGTTTCAGAGGAAAAGAGTAGAACAAATAGAACAGAATGTGCATGTCTGCAATTCTTAAGAAAATGATAATTGTAATGAAAGCATTTCTGATCTGTGGCAGATGGGAATAATTGTGTCTAATTTTACAAGTAATTATCTCGTAATGATGGCTATTTTTTTTTTGTGCTTAACCTGACATGGAATGTTGGCATGGACAACATGTATACAGAAAGTACAAAAAAAAAAAATTTTTTTATCATCACCATAGCGACAAATGCACAAAATGCTCATTATATATGAGTAATGTTGAATTCAAACCATGGTGTAGAAACATCTTAAGGATGATCAGTGGAATTTGGATTCACCTATGCTAAATTTCATGTCATAGCAAAATATTTGAATACTTGTGTAAAGATGATATTTCAGACTTTAATTTTAAATAAATTTGGAATATATTTCAAAACATTTAGCTTTCAGGTTGTTATGGGGCGTTATGTTTAGCCTGGCAAGCAAAAATTCATTTGAACCAGTTTAGAATAAGGCTGTAACATAACAAAATGTGAAAAAAATGAAGGGGTCTGAATATTTCCCAAAGAAACTGTTAACCAAAAATGTGACAGAGATTTCTTTGGCATTTGTTATGGATGAAAATAGGATCATGCCCGCTAATTTACAGGTGATGGACCAAATATTGTGAATACTGCTCATTGGAGCACTGCTATGATGTAGTGCTCATACACACAGCCAGATGGACAAACTGGCGGATTCTACCTTGTGTCCATCGATGAACGTCTGGCCGTCACTGGCTCTCCTCCAGGAAATATCAGGCAGAGGCTCACCCTCAGCCACACAGGAGATCATGGCAGCGCTGCCCTCCACCGCTGTCACGTTTTTCAGCTGGGTGATATGGGGCTGGACTGGAGGGGGAAATGAATAACAACAAGAATGAGAATGAGATTAACCTTGTTAAGAAGAAGAGACGACGGAGAGAAGAAGAGGAGAGAATGGAAGGATAAACACAATAGAGGGAAGGAAACAGGGTGAGCAACTAACGGAGGAAATAACGAGGAAAAGCAGAGGGGAGGGAAAGAGTTGGAGAGAGAATGTCAAAGAAGTAACTCATAAGAGTGGATTGATGAAGGCTATTCTGCTGGGTTTAAACACCGAACTGATGCATGACTTTGATACTGACAGTCTAGGCCAAGATCATTTAAACACGGCAGACACTACACTTTTGAAACAGGAAGAAAGGACCTGTTTTGTGCAGATTTCTTGGCCTGAGATGACAACCAAATCTGACTTTGCTTAACTTTCATCGATAAAGTGCACAGCATTTCAAAACCAGCCCGTCCCACTTTTTTGCTTGATATGAATAAAGATTTCTGTCTAGAAGGATGCTTCTCAATGCACTGTGCAATTCACCACAGAGTGAGCGGTGCGAGAGGCACTGAAGAGCACTCCACCATGGGACCAATCCCTGGTTGCCTCATCCAGATAAGATGCTACAAGTAAACATCAGGCATGTCAAGGGCTCTGAATGTGTCGCATGAGTCATGGATTTGTTTTATTTCCTCATGTGTTGCAATTAAGTTCCAAAAGGTATCCTGCCAAGTGACATGGAATAAAAGCCAAAGGCAAGGGGAAATAAACAGAAAACATGGATGGTGATAATGATAGATCCTAAAGTAAAATTCACATGGCTTCCACCTCAATCATCTCACCGGACTATGGTAGCTTGACAAACCATGGAGTTACACAAACACCACATGCACACATGCTTCTATTACTTCACAGCACTATGATGAATACATTCCTTACCTAATCCATAAATCTAACCTTGGATATCTATGCTTACCTGAGTAACTGAACCTAATCTATGACAGAGTTGGAAAATGCTGGAAAAAGTAAAAAATGAGACCAGAATAAATTTGAAAGAATAAAGCAAAAAAAAAACAAAAAAACAACAACCCAGGAAATGTCACAACAACAAACTTGCAACATTTCATTTCAAATGACTCCCTGCTACATTCTGTTTCTTTAAGTGATGGCTGCTGTCGGCTCATTCACAGTAATTACATGATTTTATTCTTTTTTTCTTGACTTACATTATATTAAGGCTACATTCTCATATTATTTCACATTTTTTCCACTCATATTATTTTATACTTGCTCTATTAGTAGTTTACTCTTTGATATTATGAGTTTATTGTCATACAAAGTCAACATCATTCTAAGTTTTATTTGCCCTGATGCTCTGTTGTAGTAATCATTTTTTCAAAACAAATAGTTTTGTTCATTCCTGAGTGATACATCTTGTTCACAAAATAAGTCAAACATGTCGGACATTAGAAATATTACCAATATAAATTCTTGTCTCCGATGTTTATACTAGTGTTACAATCTGATTTATTTCATCTTATCATTATTATTATTGCCCTGTAAACAAAATTAATCCTGCTGTAAGAAAGCCTGAATTTGCCAATAAAATATGTTTAGATAGATGATCTTTGCAATGAGGAAAACGTCAGGACTTGAAATGGTTTTCCATATCCGTGTGAGAGCTTTTTGTTTTGAAATGTCCTCCCCAAAACACACACACACACACACACACAAACAGATAAAACTGTTGTTAACAGTACTGAGACCAGCCTGAACCAGTTCATCATCATGTTATCACTGTGATTTTGCCCCAAATGCCCTTCATCATGCAAATATTAAATGGAAAATGTCTCCTTTATCATGCTTGGTGGAAAAACCCATTCTGCAGGGGCCATTATTAATAACACATTATCTCAAACATTCCCAATTCTAAATGAAACAGAACTGAGAAGCATCGCGTGTTCACAGATAAAATCCAGAATTAATTTGACCTTCTAAGTATGGGGGTGAATTCCAGACTGTTTAGATTTTTAAACGCTAAAGCGTTTTTTTTAAGTTTCTTTTTAACTCATTCTAATTAAAAGCACACATGCATAATTGTGTATTATTAGATTAATGGCAAGTAATATGAAAATTATACGACTTAATGTTGTGATGTATTCACTTATAGTGTCAGTTTTCACAATCTGGGAATTAGAGAAATGCAACCCCGAGCCACTGATGGTGTCGACAAACACAAAGAGACAGTCTGGAATTAAAGATTGGGCTTATGACACAAAATATATTATCAAATGCAGATTTGGTTTATTTGGATTCATTGTTCGTGCATATGAAAGATGAAAACTGAGCAAGTATTAAAAAGCAGCATCAGTATGAAGTATAAGTGCTCAGCTGCTGTTTGCTCCTGTGAATGTTGCCTCGTATGCAGGCGCGCCGTGTCTATCCTCATCACATCTGACATTACACAAAGCTCACATGTCACCCGCTGTCAGATATCAGAACATTTGGTTCTATGCCTGTCAGATGATGGGCTTATATGTTGTTTCAGCTGCAAAACTAAAAGCCATGCACGGGAAAATTATCATCCCAGCTGTCCAACCATCTACTGGGTCTGAAGTTTGTAATTATTTTAAAATCCTTTGGTTTTTGCTCCAAAAAATGATCACTTGTTCTTTGGCCCATGTTTTAACTTTCCATCTAATTTCATTAAAATTGGGTGGAAGGCCTCATAAACACAACCTTCTTCTTGGCAGATTTAATAATCATAAAATCTCTTCCCTGATGCCCCTTTTAGCTCTACAAATTTTAGGGGTTTTAAATGAAAAATCCCTCATCCAATGCTCATACCGTGTTATATATTAGGTGTCGGTGATACGCGGTTCATCCCAGGAGTCATTATGTGATGAAGTGTTGTAATACACTTTTCTGCCGTGCCGAACCTGTCTTATCTTCTTCCCCTTGCGTTTCCTGTAGTGAGTTCCGACATTCTCCGGAGAGCACGGACACACCGGCGGTGATTTATATATTCCAAGTCAACAAAAAGTGAAAACGGAAAAAGAACAATGCCACAATGTGTTCAGCCAAGTTGTTCAAATTATGGAAAAACCCATTAAACAGGACGTTGTATTTCACACACCCTTGACAAGCGATAGAGAAGATGCAGGCTGTGGCTGAGGAGCACTCGGAGGCAACTGTCTGAGGAGAGATTTGTATCTCTGCTTTACTGTGATGAACTGTTGAAACTTGATGCACAATGGAAAGTTTAGAAAGACTCTCTTGGTCTTGGTACTCAAACCTTACGAGACTGGAAACCAGAAAATATGCACCAAACATAAAACCAATTGAGAAATGTGCCACATTGCCAATAGTCTTTCCGTCTGAGTTTTTTATTCAATCAAAAACCATTATAACGCATCAAAATGTTTGTTGATACGGATGACGGAGGAGCCGACAAAATGCTTTTCCATTTAGCTTAAGCAGGAACATTTGATGCTTATACTTTATGTGTATGTGAAAACACTATTTCAAAAGGACACTATAATAAGTTTGGTACTTTGGTTTCCTCCCACCTCCAAAAACATGCTGCTGTATCTAAATTGGCCGTAGGTATGAATGGGAGTGTGATTGAGCTGTCTGTCTGTATGTGTCAGCCTGACAACCTCTCCAGGATGTGACCTGCCTTTTGTCCAATGACTGCTGTAATAGGCTCCAGCTCCACCACGTCCCTGACATGGATAAGCGATATAGATAATGGATGGATGGATACAGCAATTTTGCAAAATGAACTGGCTGTAGCTTCTGTCACAATGAGCAGCATGGCAGAGAGTTACCGTTGGACAGAAGGATGTCTGACAGACACAAAATTCTGAATGGAAACATTTCAAATAAACCTTTTTTGAGAAGTAGACTGAGAGTGTGTTTAGCAAAGGCCGCTGGCGTGATTAAAAGTAAAAATGTTTCCCTTTCACACCTACACCCTAACGATGTTTCAGAAAAGTTAAAGGTCCAAAAATATCTGAAAAGCTTACATTTTCTAATAAGTGTGTGCAATAAGCCTGAGCAAACAGGTTTGTGTCATTTTTGCACCACGTGTGTTTGCCAGTTTGTTAACATGTGCAAAAAATGTGCATTTTCAGTTTCATCTATTGGTTACTGTAAATGTAGTCTTAATCGACGTCCATTCATCCTTTGAGACCAGGGTCCAACATGCTGAGACACAGACACACACAGAAGCATAGAATTAAAAAGTCGGAACCTTTGCGTGACCCTGTATGATTAGTTTTGTTAATAAAGTCTGTCATTTTCCTATCCTGTGTGTTTGTGTGAACCTTTGGCTCCAGCAATGATCCCCTCACAGCAATAAACTCAGAGTCCATGAGAATGAATCAGATACTGCTTTATCGTTAAAAAAAGCAAATTTCATGGAAATGAGCTGGCTGTCACGCATTTTCATTTTGTCTGTGACAAAAAATGTACACATAAAGTAGATAGAAATGTTTTTCACGATGAGCCTAAAACTGAACAGGACTGAACAGCATTTGTGAGTGCTGATGGTAGCTGTAAGGACAAGCACTCTTGACATTTCCAGATGATGATGAGGAAGAGACGATGTTGGACAGATGTGAAAGTGTTGAATGTGAAACAGGAATAAATGGGCTCTGAGCAATTAACCAGCAGAATAACCTGTTTGTGGCAACACATGGTAATGAGTGTAGAGTGTAGTGTAGAAAGCCATCCGTGCTCATGAACATCCAGCAGCTCCTGCATGTTTGTCACGGGACAGAATCTCATTTATTCCCTTCGGCTGTAAACTCAACTGAGGCTCTTCGCTGCAGAAACTCGGAAAATGATGTAATCTATTATCTTATCCCAGGAAAACATTCTAATCGAGCAAGTCAAGTTTATTTGTATGACCAATATCACACCCGATGTCTCAGTGGACTTTACAGGCTCACAACAACAAACAGTTCCCGACCCAGGGCCAGAGCTCTAGAGAAAGATGAGGGAAAAACCTTAACACGTGGGGGAAAAAGGGACAAACCTCAGGAGAGGCAATTCAAACAACCAGGTGTGTCATAGGAGCCATAGGTGGGAAAATAATACATCACACAGAGGAGATGAAACAATACAGGAAAATAAGATGAATGCAACACTCGGGACCGGATTTAGTAAGAGAAGTCTGCAGAGATGTGGTCAAAATGAGAGAGTGAAAATAAATAATCAAATAAATACAATGAAACAATCCACACAACATGAGGCCTACACTATCAAAACAATGTGGAGTCACTGAGAGGGAGGGAGTTAAATGAAGGAGACAGAGAGAGAGGGATAGAAATGGAGAGAGAGAGAGTGAGTCTATTTGAACCTACAGCTGGTTTTCAGCTAGAAAACACAAACTAATCAGAAATGTGAACTGAGTGGTTGACAAATGCCAAATGTTCATCTTGACAAAACACCAGTTTTGTTTATTTCAAGACTTAAACCCAACAAGACACATCTATCATATAGCATTGTCTCTGGTTTGTCTTTAATGTATTTTAATCATTAGGGTTAGGGTTTGTAAATCAGCCTGGGTCAGATGATCAGATTCATTATTTTCATCTGTTTATCATTTTTAAATGCAAAATCAGGAAAACCACTGAAGCAAAACTGCATAGCCAACCCGCCATAACCAACCTGCCACAGCTGAGTATGAATGACAAACACGTACTGGTTGTACACACACACAGAGACACACACAGGGACCCCTCCTGGCTGTGCTGTCAAGGACAATAAAACTAACTTACAACTGTGTTTCCGCAGCGCATTGTGAGCGGCAGAGCTCCTCCTTCCTCCTTAACATCTTCATTTAAATGTGCATTTTGAAGAACAAGTGCTTCTCACGTCTTGAGAGGATGTTGATGACTAACGCAGAAATCTCCATACATTTTTATGAGGAGATGTGCTATCTGAGTGATCTGGGAGAAAATAGCCGGCCAGTTTATGAAAATATAAATTGAATATTTTTATGAGGAAGTCAGTAAATTAAATATGAAGCAATAAATGAAATATCACTCGGTTGGAAATATTTCACATTAATGCAGGTTGTTGTAGTAGGCAGAGGAAAATAAATGGATATTTGTGCTCGTGAAGAAATGCAGTTTTACCAAGATGAAGTCCTTACAATAATCTGTGAATGTTCAATGTCGTGTGAATTAGCTCCAAACTCGTGATGAAAACAGGCAACGCATTTTTGGTGATTTTTGAGCGTGGCTCTTACCAAACACTTTGAGGAAGAGCTCCCTCTCTTGAGATCCCGCCTTGTTTGTGGCTTTGCAGGTGTACGTGCCTCCATCGCCCTGTCGGATGTTGGTAATGGTCAGCATGCTCCTCCCAGCATCAAGTCGACTGAATATGTACTGATCCGATTCCTCCAGTTCCTGTCCTTTCCTGCAGCGAGAGGGACACAGTCACAAAATGCAGACTCCGTGATACCACCCTCGGCAGTCTGAGGGATGATTGTAAGCAGACTCACAGAATCTGCACTTCGGGGAGCGACAGTTTTAATACAAATGAGACAAACTTAATAAGGGTCGAGAAGGAGTGTGTGGGAGGTGAAGTTGTGCAGGACCTACTGTTGTCCTGTGACAACTAGCTGTCAAAAACAGTAAACAAAGGCCGTGTGCTTTGTATTCCATTTGCAGCGCAGTAGGTCTAATAAATATATCTGTGTCATTAAGCACAGTAACGTAAAGTTCATCCGTGGATGGTCTATGTATGCAGTTAGTGTGCAGCCTATAAAGTATTTCAGTGATGATTCAATGAACAGTAACAGACATAAAAAATACTTCACTACTTTAGTACTTCAGTATGTTTCAGGAGACTTCGTACTTTGGTCGTATCTAAACGTTTTTTGCAAATTATTACTTGTACTTAACCACAAGGAAAATTTATACTTTTACTATACTACTTTTGTCAAAACAGCTTGTTTATCCATTACAAAATTAATCTTTAAGTAGGTGATGTTTTCAATATGCAGACTGGGATGTGATGGAAAGAAAAAATATAAAAATTAATATATTTAAAAAATAGGTGCATATATTTGGAAAAAGTTCTTATTGTAAGTGATGGATGTACCCAGATTTGTATATAGATACATATGAATATTTAAACAGAACTCACTCACTCTAACTCATTTTCTGTGCCCTCAAAGTTTGAGCTCAAGTAATGAAGATAAGTAAATAAAATAAATACAATACTCATGTAACGTTAGTAACCAAAATCTGTTTTGATACTTTCAGTAAAATTAATATCAGCAGCTCAATGATTTTTACTCAGTTTTACTTGTGACTAAGTCATTTTTAAATGATATATCTGTATTTCTCCTCAAGTATAATGTTGAGGCAGTGCTGTATGTAGACAAATCCAACATAAAACATTTACAACACTGATCACCATGGAGATCCAACAGTGACGTACAGCCGAGGATACAGTTTCACTTTGAAGTGATTTATGTCAGTAGTACATCTGTAGGTGCAAGCATGACAGAAAGCATGGTAAAAAGTAGTGTTTTGATTAGAGATGTAATGGTATAAATACAATAACTACAGTCTAATGAATCATTTTCATTCCTTTAGTTTTTTTGGGGATGAGCGTATACTTGTATACACTCTATAATGAACTGTAAGAGTTACTAAATGACTCCACTGTGGCATAAAATACATCTGACCTAATGTCTTCCTTTATTCAATCTATGGGGAAATTACTCAGGAGAAGCAAATGCTTAATTGATCCATGTCCATATCTAAGCTTCATCGCAGGAGCATAATGGTGCAACCAAGTTTTGACACTTCAACTTTTTTGTAATTTACTGCCACTTAACTATGTGTGCAAATTACTTTTTTCCCTCACCTGCTTATCCAGATGTAGACAAAGTAGATGTCGTTTTATATGCTGCATTTTGAAGGCTTGATCAAATATGAGTTAAACTTTACACCAGTTTGTGCAATAACCAAAGTATCTATCTATCTATCTATCTATCTATCTATCTATCTATCTATCTATCTATCTATCTATCTATCTATCTATCTATCTATCTAGATATTTACTGGATTAAAGCTTCGATTTAGCTGAATTTCAGATTTCAGATTGAAATCTGAGAGTCCAATGGGTCCATATTTAGAATGTTTGATTTAAAATATCAGCGAATAGCCAATGTTTCCAAAGATACATCAGATATATCAGAATACATAAAGGGGACAAATGATTCACAAAGAGGAAAATTAACAGAAATGTTTATAAAGTAAGGATTACTGTAATGGATGACATGATTTTTTTAATCTCTCTTGAAACTCTTCAGAGATTCTAAGACCTTTATCCCTTTTTATGTTCTACACTCAATTACTAACGAGTTACTAATGCAAAAAGACCCATTACACGTTTCAAACATCCTTTAAAAAACCCTGAACTATTTGCTTTAACGTAGACTTAATTACCAAATAATTTACTAATGTTGAAGGGGTTAACTTGTGTTATATTGTACTAAAGTGCACTGTATCGCATGACAACTTACAACCCAGATCGGAAAAAACCTCCACCCTTAATGATTTCCTCTTCCCTGAATAACTACCTTTTATTGTTTAAGTGCATTTGAGCAGGCCACCTAACTTCTGACAGCATGTCACTGTGTAATGTTAAACAATATTACTGTAAAACCAAACAACAAACATAAATACTAGTTAATTTTCTGCATAAATAAAAGCAAAAAAAGGCTGAAAAAAAACAAACAATAAGTGAAAGTGAGGCTGATATTTACGGGCAGCAGCATTGAATTCAATTTTTCTTTACAAATAGTGTTGTACCTGTGAACTAAGAAGAATATGTATGAAAATTGGTTTTCATTTTTACCTTGATGATAATACCTTCAATCAAGCTCTGGCACTGTGCAATTTAACCTTAGCATCTCTAGCGTATATTGAATTGAAAAGGGATGAGAGCACAGAATAAAGTAGTGCACAAAGTATTTTTATATTTCTCCAGATGGTCTCACAAACTGTAACGGATGTAAATAAAAGGCGGACTCATATTATTTCAAAAGTGGGGATTAACACAGTGGTACTGCAGTGAGTGGCCGGTGATGCTTCCTCACATAGAAGAAGCTTCAAAGAGGATAATTGAAAGTTGATGGAGGAAACACCAAAGCCAAGTAATAATAACTGTAGCCAGCCTAAGAGGAAATGAAAAGAGGCCTCATCTTTGAAACGGACAGTGCGGGACTGAATGTCATTATACTGACTGACTGCTGACAGGTAGCCCATTTCCCAAGATGCACGCAGGACAAGGCAGAGCTCGCTTTGACAGGAAATGCAACTGGGGGGGTTCGGGAGGAAGGTGACATCAAGAGGAAAAAACAAAACTGGCTTTTGACTGTTGTTTAGACCAAAGCAGATTCTTCTTGTTGTGAGGCATGGATTTTATTTCCGTAATGTTTGACTGACACGCTGGTTTTATTATCCAGGAGAATGTTGTATATCTTATATGTAGAGAATAAACTGGAGGGTCTGACAGTCAGTGCTTTCAGCATTACCATCATTGTTGAGATGTAACTCAAGTGACGTCGTGTTGAAAATAAAAGACAGCAGTCAGGCTTTGACAAATGCTTTACAGCAGAGGTTTTCAACCTATTTTGTTGAAAAATAGGTTGCCCATGGAGAACCTTCTTGACTAAGATGCAAACTGCAGACCATTGATGTGGGGGTTGGGGACAGAGGCTGAGATTTTACATTGTTTTACATTCACATTTTATATGTTTTTTTTTCATGACATTTCTGGGCCTAGTCAATCTGTCTATTCTGGGCAGTACAGAGAAGGACAGTCTCATGTTATTTTCTGGCTTCAGCCTGGCCCCATACTTATTCTTTGTCATTGTTGAAAATCTACTCTCAGAGAGGTGTATGGATGCACAATTTAAATGAAATGGATTTGACTGAAAACATTCATATGGACCCCCTGCAACCACTCCACACACCATCAGGGGGCTATGTTTTATAATGTACTAGAACAGGTACGAAAGATATGAAATGAGGCACAAAGAAATATTACAAACGATTTCGAAATGAATTTGAAAATAACTGTTGTTTTTTTTTTTGTTTTTTCTTTCTGCTGGGTCACTGGCCATCAAATGAACAAAATGATTACTTGGTTCTTGAATTAATGATTTCACTACTAATTGTTTATAATTGTTGCTTTTTGTTTAAAGAAAAGAAAACCCCTGCTGCATGCATAAAGCATTTATCAACAAATAGATACAATTACTTCAACAATAAGAAAACAGATGCCACCTACTGCTGGTGTGATTTGTGTTTAACTGTCATTTCCAAACAACAAAGCAAGTGTTTTTTGATGAGAACCGCTTTATGTACAGGTCTGTCTTCAGTCACCTGAGATCATACTGTAGAGATCTTGAAATCCTTCAGTCAGCCTCCCACGTTGTGAGTCTGGCTTAGTGAATAACACGAGCAAGACAAAAATCTAGATGTGATTTTTTACACATGAGCAGGTTTCTCATTTCAAGTCAAATGACCAAAAATAGCTAATTCAATTTCAGATTATCACGCAAAAATGACACCATGTGAAATAATGGGAACAAAGCCATCAAGAGGGCCAACTCAATTATCAAGCATATCCTAAAATTTCTTCTAAATTTCAAATAAACATCATCACCTGGTAATTTGCTGCATTATGTCATTAAAATCAAATTTTGCGTTGCTGGAAGTGAATTAACACACTGGATTAAATTTCTGTTGTTGGGGTTTGAAACGAGAGCGGCAGATGAGTGATGTGCGTCTCTGGCTGTGAAGTGTCTTCCAATTATGTTTACACTTCACAAAGTTGATGCATGTGGGCCATTTCCTCACTTGATTTCCACACTTCTCATTATGTCTTGAAAACAGTGTCAGACGAATTCAAGAGTAATGCTGTTTTCATTCATTTCACTCTGCTCCGCACATTTTTTTACTTCATCGCATTACATAGTTGTAATATAGTTGTCTTGTATTTCTAGGTATTTCTACGTTACTTCTCAACGTACTGCGTGCATATGTGTATATATGTCCCTATTCTAGTTAACAGTACATTCCTGCATCAATGTAAACTGCACAAACTCCATCATATTTACTCTATTTACTCTGTACCGGGTGTTTGTATTGGTCACTGAAATTACTCACAGGGGAATTTATACTTGATAGTCTTCAGATTAACAAAATTTTAATCTCAGCAAACACTGCATGTCTTGCTAGAATAGTTTAATAGTGACCATACATTTCATGAAGGAAAACTGTTACCAGTCAATTCAATGGAGTCAAACTTTATTTTCTTTATTTAAACTTAATTTATTTAGGTGGGAACATTAAGTGAGAGACTGTCACTGTTGCCTCACAGCAAGAAAGTTGTGGGTTTGAGACCCATTGCTGACCATGGGCATGTTCTCCCTTTGCCTACTCACTCACTAGGTGCTAGGCAGAAGATCTGAAGTTGGTCCCTGGTGTGTGTGCGTTAGCATGTGCATGTGTGTGCGGCCCACTGCTCCTCATAATTAGGCACGGTTAAATGCAGAGAATTAATTTCCCTACGGAGATAAATAAAATACCTGTATTCTAACTTCATATTACACTACTTACACTACTTTGAATAATCTATCACTTACAGTAGGAACTCAAACTGGCAAAACTAAACTAATAGTTCAGTTGTTGTGATTTTAACCAACACCAAATGTCTATTTCCCAGTCTACATATTGAAAAATCACCTATTTTAATTTATTTTGTAGCAGGTAACCAACCTAATTTCACCAAAGTAGTGGAATAAAAGTATAGATTTCCCTTCACATTTGTCATTAAATAAAGGTATCATTTGCAAAAACATTTACTCTACTTAAGTACAATACAGTAAAATACATAAATATTGTACTGAAGGGATTTCTGAAAGATTATGATCAGTGCAGTAGTGAGATAGACAGGAAGGACAGGGCAGAGAGAGGGGATGACATGCAGTAAAGGGCAAAGGTCGGGATCAAAGGTATGCCACACAGCAGTATGTGGCATGCGTGGCACACACATTGTTTACCTGTGTATGCAAATAAATGTGCTGATAAATTTTCATAGAGCTGTTGTAATATATAAAGTTTAAAGCTATGTGAAGTAAAAGCCCCAAGTTAAATTAATTGGTGTGTTTCATTCCATTCGGTGTGCCAGATAAGGATGCTAAATGTGAAGCAAGCGGCTGTAAAATGTGAATCAAGCATAATAAGTCTCATTATGTACTTAAAAATACCCCCATACCTGTGCCAGGTGACCACAGGCTCAGGGGACCCAGAGGTAATGCAAGTAAAGGAAACTGATTCCTGGTAGTCAGCAGTGGCATTGAAGGACTGCTGGGACACAGAAAGCACTGGAGGCACTGGAGACACAAAAGCAGAGGAGAAAATAACATAATCAAACAGGAGTGCAATCATAAACTGCAATAGTGTGTCTAGAGTGTAGGTCTGGACAAAGAGCCAAAAACTGGGTATATTCTTTTAAAAATCAATTTCAAAGTCTATAAAGCTACATTCAGAGAGCCAATATTTTCCAAAAAAAAAAAATCAGCCCTATGAATGGATTTACATCTTCACCACACTAATACTGCTTCAGTCGTGACAGAAAATTCCTTAGGGATTTCAAATAACATTTTGCACCATCTTAGGTAAAGATACAATGGAGCTGAAGACAGTGTTGTGAAACCGTAATGCTATTGATTCAGAAATGCTCGGATAAACCAAAAATCTGCAATGGAAAGATGAACAAATGCTGAATCTTTCAGCATCAGATACTACTGCTGCGTGGATGAATTTCTTTTCAGATAAAACCATTTAAAACCCAGAGTGCTTGAGTCATTACATCTCCAAATGGACCAATTTCTGTAAAATGTGAAAACTAGTAATACTACATCAGTTAAAGTTGCTGGTTTGAATTGTTACATCGCTGTGGATGTAACAATTACAGTCATGAAACTACCAAAAAATTATGACACACTACCACCAGTTGTTTCTGACAAGTTGTTTCCATCATTTAGGGAAAATCCTCCATTATCCATTGTTCTTATTGTTGTAGGGAAAAACTACACCAACAAATCTCATGCTAGAAAGACAAATAACATCAACAATAGATTACATTTTTTCATCTGTTTCCCTTTTGGAAACAAAGTCACAAGCGAGCTAACAAGCATAACATTTAACAATATTTATGTTCATTTGCTCACAGCACTTTCATTGAAGCAAGCTTTGGTTGTTGTTCTGGTGTTTAACAATTTGATCTGGTAGAAGCTTGGCTCCCGAAAATTCATGTTTTTCTTTAACTTGGGCCATGCAAAATTAGCATTAGCATTTAGTGAGCTAAATGCTGCACTGTTTTAATGAAAGAAAAATAAAACCAGTTGGGAAACGCAGGAAAAACGATTTCAGCTATCATATTCGAAGGAGGTGAAAACTGATTTATTATTAATTGTACGTAGTTATCGCATGTTGAACGTCTCGGCAGTGGTGTAATTCATGTTGTTTTCTGTGTCTGTCGCTGTTCTACGGTTTCTGCACCCAGACAGCACATCTGTGAGCCACCAAAAATTCAGAATGCTTAGACTGTACTAACACAACACACAAAATAGCTAACGACGTCAATGCAGTGTTTTCCTTATTTTTCTTTTTTCAGACCTGTGGATCACTGGCTAAAATGTTGTCAAAAAGACCATTACAATATTTCAACATCAGCACAAGATCTTTTTTTGAGACCAATTCGACGTTGTTACAGGTACAATAAAACTAGACATCATCCACAACATATTCCACAGTAGCTCTGTGGGGATATTAGTGGTTTTTGAAGGATAAAAACATTGGTGCAATTAATTTAGCAACATGAAAAATTCACCATTATACTAAAAAACCCTTTAACGTATTCGAGCGATGATCTTATGAATACATCACTTGCAGTAATTATAGGCTTACTTCTGGACTGTAAATGGGAGCTAACAAGGATCCCATGAAGGCAGCATGTGAACACGTTTGTTAAAGGTTAGATTTTTCCAGCCTTCCCACAGAGATGATACATACAGACAAGGGGTTTTGTGAGTTAAAACAAGTGTGCATTTGTGTAGCTTTACACACCCATCACATGACATCCTGCTGACCCGCTCGGTTTCTTGTGGTCGCTTGGAATAAAAAGAAGTAGAAGAACAAGAAGAAGATCCCTGTGGGGAGACTAATTTTCTGCATTTAACCCATCCTAACTTCAATGAGCAATGGGCAGACGCACTCACTCACATTAGTGCCCGACGATCAACTCCAGATCTTCTGCCTAATGCCTTGGTCGAGGGCAACAGCAGGAGCCAAACCCACATGTTTTTGTGTGGGTGGGGAAACTGGAACACACGGTGCAAACCTACACAGACACGCGGAGAATAGTCAACCTCCACACAGAAAGCTGTGGTGGTCGACCCCGGGACTGGAACCTACAACCTTCTTGCTTTGACGCAACTAACCAGTAAGTCACCGTGCTGCCCGGAATCAAGTCTAAAATCACAGCTACTGTTAACGGCCAACACGTACATCCTGGGAACCTCGTCCACTATATTTTGGTAATTAAACACTTGTTGATCCTCCGCCGGACGTGATGAAAGTAGGACAAATACAGATGTTAGCAATCACATTAATTAGGGTTCCATTCCATTTAGGTTGAAGAGAGCCTGGTTCAAGTGTAAAGGGAGGACACACTAAATCCATGTTACTTTAGCCTGTAGAAGCTGTTCTTTTCTGATATTTTCTTACTGTATTTTACTACTGCATACACATTTCCTGTATTTTCTAATATAGAGATAGATAGCATTTCTAAAAAAACACACCTAATGGTGGCCTAAGACTTTTGCACAGTACAAAATAAGCAAAATCCCATGTGTCAACATTTAGGCTTGTCCACTGCTCTGAATTTAGGGACAAACACAAACAAATCACACACTTGTTTTGATAAAGACTACTGGTCTTGACGACTTTATCAAGAGCAAATATTGAGTGCTGTCAGGAAGGTGGATTGTGTCGCTGCCATCCAATCAGCTCGGGACTGTCATCTTGTCATCCAGGCAAAGGAGAAGCAA
Organism: Brotula barbata; assembly: GCA_900303265.1. Taxonomy (NCBI): domain Eukaryota; kingdom Metazoa; phylum Chordata; class Actinopteri; order Ophidiiformes; family Ophidiidae; genus Brotula; species Brotula barbata. The sequence goes on from OMNV01029495.1 coordinate 92,246, forward strand.
GCCCAGTCCTGTCACTGTTTGCAGTGACAGAGAAATGAAAGCTTTGTGGCGCAAGCATGTTTATCGCCTCAGTCCATTTCTCCAAACTCTCCTTTTCCTGTACTCACATCGTACTATGACTCCGACATAACCGCTCCGCCATGTCTCTGTCCAATCTCAGTATGACAGGGTGTGTCTGGAGCAGATTATTGACGTTCCGGTGGTTCGCTCCCTCTTAAGTTTGATTCTGTCTGCGAACAATGACACTCAAAATTGAGAGGGAAATAAATAATTTGCTGTCTAATCGGTGAGAGTAGCTTGGAAAGCCTCATGTCGCATAATGAAGTGTGGACAAACTGCCGTTTCAGCTGTGACAACACAAAAAAAATAAACTACGCTAACTGTTGCAAAAATAATAAGGGGATCATTGGAAAAGGCACTTCTGGTAAATTTTGCGTCTGAAATGCCTGCCGGTCTCTATCTGCAAGTCAAAGCCATTTAACAGCTGTTTGCACTTGTGTTAAGGAAGTGTTTCAATGATGTATTCTACTTGGCAGCTGCGCAGCAAAAGCATTTCAGCACCATTTGTTATTCTGAGTTCAAAATAATAAATGGTTTGAAAAGCATTACAGGGGTCACTCTGCTGGAAAACATGGCTGATTTATTTTGTCTGTGATCTAACACATATTCTAAACCTATCAGCAGCTCTCACGTGGATGTCGAGAGTTAATGAATTGAATTTGTACTCCCGGTGACGTCATTTGGAGGACGCATACGCTTGTACAAAAAGATGGAAATTAAGCTATACATTAAACATTACTGTCTTGATTAAAGTACACTTTTAAAAGTGCTATACATTTTATCCCCTTGGTATAACAAATAGGACCAATTGGAATTCAAATCAAAACATGGCATCGCTGCAAATACTTAATGAACCAAACACTGCAGTGCGTGTCTTAAAAGATGAAAGATCAATTATATCAACCACAAAACAAAACACTGCAGTGGAAGTGAAAAGCCTTTCAAAGTAACACACTTGTAACACATCTGATTGCAGTCTGAACTCTTGAATGAGGGGTTTTGGGGATAATGTAATTTTAATGCCAGAATATATATACATATATAAGTAACTTGGATTTAGTGTGTCGTCCCTTTGCACTTGAACCAGGCTCTCTTCACCCTAAATGGAATGGAACCCTAATTAATGTCATTGCTAACACCTGTATTTGTCCTACTTTCATCACTATTTACTGACAGAATGACTGCTGGGAAAAAGGTCCATTACACCAGGTTTGATAGCGGGGGACCAAGATTTTTGCACAGCACTGTATACAGGTTCCTGCTAACGCTCCAGTGTAAAGGGAGGTCACACTAAATACTTGTTACCTTAGCCTGTAGAAGCTGCTCTTTTCTGATTTTTTACTGTTTTTTAACAGTGAAAAATGCATACACATTTCCTGTATTTTCTGGTTGTATTCTAATAAACAGATAGATAGCATAGCTAAAACAACAAATCTAATGGTGGCCTAAAACTTTTGCACAGTATTGTATATATATTTCTTGTTTGAGAATAGTCAAATGTGTCTACATAAAATGTGCTCTATGTGGCATCTGAGTCAAGAAGGTAGTCCATGGGCCACAACAAGTTGAAACCCCCCTATGATACATGATGGTGTTAAGTGAAATGTGCAGACTATTTACTTATTGCTACTGACGTTACTAAACCAAGGAAAATTAAAAAAAATCAACATTAAAAACACACAAGCAAAGAAACACACATTAAGGCAGACAAAGCTTCCAGGTAAGGAAATGGCCCAAGTAATATTCAAAGACTGAGATTTCTATTCAGTACTACAGAGAGGAGCGGGTGTGTGTCTGACATGATAACTGCTGATTTCTACACCAACAGATCTCCACAGTCCCTCTCTCCTGATGCTCCGGCACAGCCACATCAGTGAGCCGTGTTGAAACGGCTTGGTTAATGAGGGATGCTGTCATGCACAAAGTCCTCCAGGCATTGTGCAACCAAAAAGAATCTGGCAAGCTTCGAGCGCTAGTCATCCACGAAACTTCACACAATTAGTGGAAGTATTGTCAGATTTACATATGTCCCCGTGTGCACAAACATACAGAATGACCTTTGAAATGCAAACCTACTTGGAATGATTTCAATGCATTCATGATAAACTACAGGATCTGTTCAAAGCTAATCAGCTTTGATTAAACAGTTGTAGAATCTGCAAAACTGTTTTTGGCATATGTACTACAGCACAAAAATGATGCAACATCATCTTTAATTCAAACACGAATAATGTCACAGGTTTGCTGCGGTAAGATATGGAAGAATGAAGTGATGTGTGTTGGGCTGTGGGGTGGAGGAAACACTACTAATGTTTAGAATGAAGGTACAAGAGCAAGGTACCAATGACAAACAAGAAGTGCTGAAGTCAAGTGATAAGTAAGACTTGTACTGATTGGCTTCTTCTGATTTATCACTGGATATGTAATGTGCAGAGGACATTATCTAAATATTCCCTTTTTGAATTCCCAGTGTTTTATCATTTCGATGCTACTCTGAAATGATTTAGTAGATTTTAATAGACACAGTGAGCAGGTTTCATTATTGATAAGGGGAAATTGCTGCTACAGAGGACAAATACCTACCAATAAATGGTTGAGACTACAAAGGAAATGAGAGATAGCTGTAAGTTATTTCCACTTTGCATCCAACGCCAGTTACCATAGAAACAAACTGTGCCTGCTGTGGCTAGCGGGTCATCAAAATGGAGAGCAGCACAGGGAGCTTTGATGGTTGATGATCAAGAGAAAATGCACAGATTAGACTTGAATTGAAGGATGTTGTCAGCCACAAACATTGATATAAGACACAGCATTTTGCCTATGAAGCCCCTGTGAAAATTCCATGATAATTGCCTCATCTTAGCTGCACTTTTTGCTGCCAAACACAGCATTTGTGGAGCGGATGTAAGACTTTCTGTTAGCTTCTGAGTTAACCTCTAGCTAAACTGCTTTACCCTATGGTTGATTGGACGTTCAGTGAGTGGCTTTCTTCATAGACCATCATTTTAGTCTATTGTCTGCTTTGATGATACCCTGGAGACTGGGTGATAGCGCGGGTCAGCAGAGCTACATTCCTTGCGTGCTCATGGGCAAAAAACTTCTCTTATAAAACGAGCCATGAATATTTATGACTTTATGTAATGAATGTACACAGCTATTTCAACCCTGTTGTGAGGGGGGAAAAAAAGGATGTTCTGCATGACTGGTTCATGCAACGCCTGCTCACCTGCAGATGAAGTACAAGCTTGGCTTCAAATATATACTGATATGCATGCTGACACTGACAGGCTCCCGATTACATTTTCAACCTCCTTCGCCCCCTTTCCATCCCGAGATCACCCAGATCCTCAGATCAGTTACTCCTCACTGTCCCTCGGTCGAGGCTAAAGGGAAAAGGTGATGGAGCATTTGCTGTAGCCCCCCCTAAGCTTTGGAATAGCCTACCCCTGGACATCAAACGCTGCCCCTCTGTTGCTTTTAAGGCTAATCTGAAAACCAACTTCTTTTCCAAGGCTTTTAGGTGTCCTTGAGGTTTTTACTATATTTTATTTTATTCCATCTATTCTCTTATTTCATTTTTTTTATTTCATTTCATTTCTGATTCTAATACTGTGTCTTACATAATGTGTATCATATTATATTTTTTGTTTGTTTCGTCTTGGCTCGTAAAACGTTATACTATTCTACTCTTTTATGTGTTCTTACTGTAAAGCAATTTGGTAAACTCTATTTGTTTTAAATATGCATTATGAATAAACTTGATTTGACTTGAAGCATGCTTAGAATCCTCCAAATATGTATATCCTCAGGGCTCCTCACGTCTTAATGCACAGCTCTGGTTTATCCTCTTCATACATATAGATCCATGGCAGTGCAAATGATTGCTTCATTGTAGACAAACACAGGTGTGACTAATAACGTTATGGTTGGACCTGTTGGAGCTGATGTCCCATGATTAAAACCAGGCAGCACATTTGAAGTATTTTGCTAAGGAGGTGCACACTTAGAAAGACGGAGCTTAATGTGACAATGGAAATAAAATTAGAAACAGTAGCAAATATTACTAATGTTTTATTATACAGAGTATCTAATCACACCATGGAATATGTGACTCTGTACCGTGTAGAACGTATAGAAACACATATTGCTACCTTTGACAACAATGTTGCAATACCGTTATTCATCTTTACAGCTATCTTAAATGTCAGTTGTGGTACTCTGCAATGCTGGACTAGGCGATATTGGGCTCTACCACACAATCCAATCTACTACTAGTAATTACAAGTGTGAAGTTGTTGTGGGTGGTATTTTCGAGTGGAAAGGTGATAATTAAGGCTGAACTCCAAATCACGTGAATGAAGCATATGTGTATCATATCGAAATATCGTCGCCCTGACACTGGTGCCAGAATCCAGCGATGATTAGTGTTATTAGTAACACCTGTGAATGTCTTTCTGTGTTGCTGTTTCTCAAATTGTGAAAATGAAAAATGTAAGCAGTAATGCAACCGGTAATGGAATAACACAACTGAAATCTGGAACAATGAAAGATTGCAGCAATCCATGAATTAAATCAGAAATCAAATGTCTACATTTTCGTTAATCTCTTTAATACTGGTAAATTAATTGATAATCAGTATGCTTTAAGGCAAACAGTTATTTAAAGGACTTTGGATACGTTTGATGGGACAAGCTAGTAATCAGCTAACAACTTTGACTTTTGTTGTCTTTTTTTATCATGTAAGAGCAAAGGCACCAAATAAAAATCAGGTCACAAAGTACAATATTAAAATAAGCACTAAATCAAAGCAAACAAACGCAACGCTGAACTGACAAATAGAGCAGCACATACACACACCTCAGCAAACACACACAAACATCGACTCACTGAGCAGCTGTTGAAGGATCTTTTTTAGTTTTTTTCAACGCGAGCGCAGAAAAACACATCAGATAATCAGGAAAACATGTCTTAGGGTTGCCTTGATGCAGATTTGACATTCTGACAAGATGTGACAGAGTCGACAGAGGGTTGACATCCTGGTCTGCAGCGATACACTTTGACGCCACAATTCACTGCGACTCGCTGTGCTGTGAAAGTATGTCTCAGCCTTAAAAGTGCAAGCGTAGCTAATAGTTTCTGTGAACTTGGGATTTGATCTTAGTAACTTGGAAAGTAGTAAGATGATAGAAATAATTTAGGAACGAAGGCTGCTGATGGCTGAGGAAAGCACTCGAAGTGCCACTGTAGCAGATGTTCACTTGACTGCTGCCATATCGGCTAAGCAGAATGAAATCATTACTTTCATTATTTCCTTGCAGGGATGGGTATACATTGGGTTTTAACAAATCAGATTTTCTCTCAACATAAAGCTTTGATTGTGCTAGTCCTTAGGGATAGACAGAACGAGTTTCCTCCAGGCAAATTGACGTTCACTTTAAAGTGACACCTCTAGGTGTGTCTTATAAAGTGTACTCTTCTTAGAGACTCTGCAAAGCACCCAGCAGCTTGTCCCATCTCGACACCACATGTCGAGTGTCGTGTCACTGCAATAATATGCCGTGCCTCATTGAGCAGGCTTATTGGATCTCCCTCAGACCTGAGGTAAGCAGTGTGCTAAATTGAACACAATTCGTAGTTTTTGAGGAGAGTCTGGTATTACATTAGGTGGGAGAGAATTACATAGGCAGAGACAATATTGCAGCTGTTCAACCGTTACACTTGTGGCCTAAGTGGAATCACATTTCAATCACTCCAGCAGTCTCAGGTGAGTCAGTGGAAAGGAGGACAAATGAGAAAATTAAAATGACATCCTTCAACTTTTGGGTATCCAAGCCCATAGCCTTTGTTAATTGAAAAGTTTAATCACACTATAAAAAGACAAATACATAGCAGTAGCAGTGGTTATTTACCCATAGGCCAAGAAATAATATTGAGGAATTTTATGTTCAGGTTTCATTCACTAATTCAACAGCAGATACAAATTTCCTTTGTCTTTCCTATGGTTTATGGTATAAACTTCTGTTTTCTTTAGGTAGGATAAGTAAAACAGATGAGAAATAATGACGGTCAAAAAGCTGTTGTATACTTTCACGCTACAGCACACTGAACACTGTTGCAAACAATCTAGATTCCAGTCACGCACAACATACCATTAATTTGTGAACATGATAACAAAATCTTAAACAACTCATATTTTAAGGACAATCCTGTCAATGATACCTAACTTGTCAAGACAGTTATTTCATACCAAAAGTAAGAAAAGAACTGTCAGTGCAAGATTTTCTGGTGTGAAATTACCGAAATGCCTCGACAGATGATGGAATCACTGTAAACAAGCTTCCTTTTGCAGGTGTCTAACAATAGGTTCCATAATGCTTACCGTCAAAACATAACAAATTGCCAGGTGACATTATTAGACTATGGTGGATAATAAGCACGATAAGCGACAATGGTGACCCAATCTATGACAACACATAATTGCTCTGTCTCTATAGACAGCCGTCTAACTAGACCGGGTTTCAACCAAAAATGGAACGTTGCAAGACAGTTTACGAAATAACCTTGTTAGGTAGCAATTGCACCATCAACCATTCCCACGCCCAGGACGCAACCAGTTTTTACTAATGTTAACATGCAGCACAGGCCATGTCCTGAGGCGATTCAAGGGACTCTGGGTGACCTAGGGAAAAATGTGTATGCAGTCCTTCTCGTGTCACAGTATTTAATTTATTTTTATAGCCTATATGTTTAAAAAAGGTAATTCTAGCACAATTCAGACCCATTTTTTATGAATAACCTATTCCAATTCCACAGTACATCAAGATTACAATTAGTTCAACAATAACCTATATACACATTCATAGGCGGTGCTATTAAGAGATTAGGAGAAGCTTAGCTTCGCGAAATCATCACTCAAAAATATTACAACTGGCCACTAAGGTACAATGAAAAGAAATGATCCCCTTGGTATGATAGTCAGGAAAATAGACTTTTTTTCACGGAAGGACATTTAAATAATTTCAATATTCTACTACTTGTATTACATTATTATAGAAACATATCTGATGCAAGAATAAGAGCAAGATGAGCACCTTCTTATCTTATCTGTTGGGTTATGATAATTTTGGCTTGTCACACTATGAAATTTAGCTTCCCCATACCCGATGCCCTAGCGCCGCTTATTGTATATATTATATTGTCTAATGACTGTTTTGATAGCAAGATTGATAGGGACACATACGTAAAGACATGGACATACAAATGCTGTTAACCTCCCAATCAGTCAAAATGAGATAACTGTCGACAGCACAACAAAGGTGTCTATGATTTGAGAAATGATGTATATGAATGCTGCATAGGTGGACAGATACTAGGTGTTGTAAATTACAAGAAAAAAGCTTTAATGTAAAATAATTGTTACAAATATTGTGACAGTGACTTTTATAGCGGCAGTCCTGTTTATGTGTACATTGAAACAAACAAAATGTGGTTGGTTGATTGTTCTTTTAACCTTGTCCAACTGCAGACTTGAATGGCTTAAAGGGGCTAAGGCCCAACAGCTTAGACAATGAAAGGAATGGGTGCTGCTCTGTGTAACAAAGAAAAAAGAATGTGGATGCAGTGGAAAGTGAAAACACTATCCTTAATTCATGCTAATCTGTTGACGCGGAGTGAAAAGAAGCACAAGGCTGCTTGGAATCTAAATGGATGCTGTTTTTCATACCTTTAGGTCCTTTAGTGCTCAACTGGATTTGGAAGTTTTGGGTTGTGCTCGGCATGATGCATGCTAATCGTCTCTTTAAGAAAAGTATGCTTTGCAACAACAAATACTCCAGTGTGTGAAGTGACAGCAGGACTTTACAGTAGGAAAGTCTGCATGTCAGACATTTTTGTAACACCACAAATAATGCAATCACCCTGCAGATTTCCACGCCACTATGGCCTCTTTCATACTGGCAGCGTAAGAGCGACTCACTTCTTCGGTGGTGGATAAAGCAGCTCAAAGTTAAACTTGAGAAAAAGTACAGATATCACTTCTTTTACTTGATTGTTATAAGTAAATTTGACCCATCAGATACCACACTCGAATGAAATTCATTTAGCTGCCCATGTTTCATTTAAGTATCAAAAGTATTTTTTGGATAATTACTGTACTTGCGTATTGAGAGCAAAAGTAGAGGAATTTCTTGTTCTTACTCTCACATTTATACTTTGTGATCGTCCAAAGGTCAACACATTTATAACCTTAGCCAACACTCCACATGTCTTTAATACTAAGGACATGTGACATATCTTGCACGAGGAAAATCGGTTACGAATCACTTCAATGAAGCGTTAAAACTTTATTTGAAGATGAGTTTGAACTTTGGAGTGTAAATTAAATGAATGAAAATGATTGTCAAGAGTCCTCTATGTAGTGCCTGCTGTTAGTTGAATATGGAAAAAAATGGGTCCTATATATTAACATTGTTGATGTAATGATAACATTTACAAAAAGAATTGGCATTTTCACACAGATCCTCTCTGTCCGGCTTTCTGTTGAAAAACACAGCCCACACAACCAGCAATGAGATCAACACGAGGTTCACACTGCCAGTCTGAAACAGGCTTAAGAATGAACTAACAAACAAATGAAGTAAAATTACTGACCTTTTTGGATATTCAGTGCTTCCCTAGTCACTTCAATAAATACGTTAATTTGGAATAAATATCAGATTTTGAAATGATGACAATTTTTTTTTCATCCTAAAAATTGTAAATAAATGTATATCAAACTATGATATATAAAAGGCACTGCTCCCTCCAGCTAAAACAAGGCTCTCATTCAAGGATCTCACCCATCAACAGTAGTGGTTTAAGAGTTTATCTCTTGCTGAACTGAAGTCTTACTGTGTAGCTCTTTACTGAAATCCAAACTCACCATTGACCACCACGGCAATGTCCACAAAATCAATCTCTCCGCGTGCTTCGACGCTGGCCTCACAGCGATACACGCCCTCATCAGCCTTGGTCACCTGATGGATTTGCAGGTTGTTATTTGGCAGTATCTGAAACCTGCCTGAGAAAAACACACAAACCATGAGACAAGGAGGAGAGAGAGAGAAAGACAACAGTATATGTTAGAGAGAAGTGAGATAAGAAAGGAAGGAAAACCGCTGGAGGAAATTGCCACCTACAGTGTCAATCATCCCTTCTGCACATTTACCTGATTAAGTCCACATCCATAAACACTCATCTAATTTCTCTCAAGCAAAGACATTTATAACTGTGCATTGTAATTAGACTGAAATGATTAAAAAACCTTCTCCTCCATGTTTCCTTGTCACTGTGGCTACAAAGATTTGAATTTCAATTAACAAACTTTGATAGATTCAAGGGGTCACTCTCTAATCAGCGTTCAGACTTGCATTTTGTCTGGAGGGAGGATGGGGAAGCCGTGTGCAGTTGTAAATCAGGAGAACAGGGAAAGAGGAAATAATGAATTGCAGTCTACTCCTTCTTACTATTGCTCCTGCATTCTATAATGAAAGAATATTACTGAAAGTGAATCTGTCCTCAGTGTGCTTCACCACTGCTATCTGTCTTTTCCTTTGCAAATTAAGAGAACCACCCTGCAGGTATTTAGCACCATCAAAGTGAAGTGGAGAGGGTGGGATGACAGAGTGTGGAGCAAAGGATGGGAATTAGATCAAATGTGACACACTCCTGAGATGATTGACAGTTTGTGGGATTGAGAATTTTTGGTAGGCTGTGTTAGAACTACGGCGAGAACACCCTCATTTGCTTCACACAACTCTTGGGAAACAAATGTCCGCTTGGGGAAGAGCATCGTCCGGTGTCATCATCTAGAGGCTGTATGATCCATCTTCTCTGTGGCATATTAATGTGGTCTTTGTCAAAATGATATGCCTCCTCTACAGCTGATGGGGTTTCTATTCATAGAATGTGATATTCCTGCCGTATTATGAGAAAAGACAAAAGCAGGATTCCATAAAGAACAGTGTTTGGCAAACGAGCAAATCGTTTCGACAAGGCAGAATTGGCCACATCAGGACACAGGAGTGTTTTCCTCTAAAACCATAGTGTATTTGGCAGATTTACATCCAAAATGTAATTTCCATTTCACATCACAGCTCATTTTAATTTTTTTCCTTACCAGCATACATGTAATTCAGAGGAATAATCAAGTTCGGTTGGACAGTTGTGGATTAAGTTACTTGAAAAAGTGTAATTGTAACAGTTAAAAGAGCTTTTTATCTATTTCTTTGTAAACTAACAGTACAAATTGATTTCTAAGCAAATTCTCAGTAAGGTTAAGTGGGGTGACCAGGAGGAGAGGTGTGTTCTCAGATGTGTTCAAGGGGGTAGCAAGACCAGTAGCTTTTTGTTAAAGAGTTCTGTAAGAGTGTGACTTTTGAAGAATGTGATAGCAATTATAACAGCGCTCGTCGTTGACTCTTCCTTAATCAATAATCTGAAAGAAAAGTTCTTCAAAACTACAAAAAAATCGTATGTTAGTGGCTTTCTCACTTCAATTGTCAAATTTTGTGTCACTGTAAATTCCCCCAAAAAACTACGGCTACCACTAAATCTGTTGCAATGGCTCACTTACTCTGGGGCTCCTCGGTGATCTCTCGGTCCTGGTAGTACCACACCACTACAGGCACGGGTGAACTGATGACGTCGCACACCACCTCTGCCGTCTCTCCATAACGGAACTCTTGCGGTGACTGCACATCCTGAAACGTCAGCCTCTCTACAAGATCAAAGGACATAGAGATGGAACAGCTTTCTGTGTGCAGTCTGAGTGGACCATTTATTGCGGGTCTGAACATCAAAAGAAAAATCTAAAATGCTGTGCTTTTGCTCCGGTGTTTCACACAGGGCCGTCTTGTAAACAAGTTTCAAGTTAGGAGTCTGGGGGAAAGATCGTGGAGAATAATTGTCCTTCCAATTATACAGCTTTGCATCTATCTTGCTGTCTTCTTTGACATGCGTCTGGGTGAACTGTCAGATGTTCAGGCTTTTTCAGCCACCAAGGGGCAAGATTTGCTGCTATATCATTATATCAACCTATAAACCTTGAAGTGAAAAAGCACATCAATTTGTCTTTGTAGCACAAAATGGCTGTTTTTTTTTTATAAATGACCAATACTAACTTTGGGACCATTAAACACTGTGTGTCTGACAAATGGATGTGTAGAGTTCTGTCACAAAACAAGCTAAAGCCTCCTTTTAGCGTTTTCTGGGACACAGTTAAAACGACTGAGGATCAAACAGCATAGGAAACAGAATGGTGGCCATTGTTCTAGCTGCTGATCACACCCAAGATAAACAGCTTCTCAACGTTCTTCGTGTTTGCATTTTCCTTGTTTCAGTTGCACAGATTTGAAATGGTCCTGGAGCTGTGACAAATTGCTTCCACGAGGACATTTTTCTTAGACCACCACTTCTCCACAAACAATGCCTGATCCATCTTCGACCCTTCACTTTTTCAGCTGGCCGGCTTTGATGGGGTAGGCACAGGTAGTGATGCAGCCACCTGCTATCATCTGCGTGCAGTATCATGAAGGTGTGAATAAATCAGCAACAGCTACCCTATTTATTTCACTCGCTTCCGTTAGAAGGTTTGGGCATTAGCATTTTGCTATGTGATTTATGCCAGGCTGCTCCCCAAAATGAGCCTTCTCTCCCCGCCTGCACCCTCAGCTTGTGAGCGTGTCTGGCATTACAGTGTCTTCATTAACTTCAAGGATGTCGTTGTATGTTTTTTGTCATTCATTCCTTTGCTCTCACGTCAATTTGCCCTTGTTTTTTTTTTGGCAAAATACATTAATCTTTACGTATTCCTTCTGTCTCTCAGAGTGAAACACTTTAGTGTCACTAGTTCCCACTGTTTGTATAATTTCCTGGCTCTTTTGTTGTCCCCCTGCTACAAGAAAATAAGTAAGGGGAACATGCTCCCCGCAGCAACACTCTATTACACATTTGACACTACAGAATATACTCTGGAGTTTCTCTTCCGCTATTCGCCCACACATCATTGCGAGGACAACTGACAAATATGGTGATGAGCCAATTTTCCCGTGTCTCTCTTGGCTGAAGAGCAGATTTGTTACCTCTTTACTGGTCACTTTTACTGGTTGTCTTGAATGGGGTTGGGCCGTATTACTTTGTACATAAATAAGTTGATAGAATGTGCAAGGCGACAGCAGCAGATCCGGCTCAAGTATTGTATTGGCTTTCCTCACTTGTCTGTATTATGAACAGCATGTCATCTTGTCAAGCTCCACATGCTTATAATTATTTAGGAGTTTTTAAGGCTGTCACCCAAGACCAAGCTCTTTCTTCCCTATATCGAGAGACTTTTCATAAAGATAGAGCTATTTAACGTAGACCTATTTGATTTGGAAAGCAACTGAGTAACACAACCCTGCTCCTCTAGATGGCAGGTGGGTCTCACTGTTTTTTGTTTTTACTGATAAACCATTTTTTCATGGTCAACAAATGTGAGGCATCAGGGCAGGTACTTCTGATTCACACATGATTTGCCACCTCATGTGACATGTTTCCGACAAGCCACCATGGAGTTGTCCGCTACAATAGACAGAATGTAAGGACCTCCTCTTCCAGAGGTCATGAATTTCATGTAAAACCTGAGAGCTCTTGTTGCTCATAGACTCATGAATTGCTCGAGGAGTCCTTATGTGCCCTCGCTATAGAAACTATAGGCAACTTAGAGAAGTTATTCATCGAAATGCTGCCCGTGCAATGTACACCGAAGCCCTTGTGACTGATGCCTGGTTGCCATGGAAACAATGGTTTTAGGAGATGATTATGTGGTGAATGATGCAAGCTCTGGGTGAAGGCAGGTGTGACTGAAGCTCTGATGTTTCCTCTCATGGTTTGCAGTGAAAGAGTGAAAAAGGAAACCAGGCAGCAGGTGGTGATTGGAGGACAGTATGTGTGTGTGTAAGGGTGTATGCGTGCGTACTGCGAGTTGTTGCGTCAAATTCCTCTTATTTCCTCCAGTTGGAGCCTGAACAAGATTCCAGAGTGTAGTTTATTTTGGTTATCCCAGATATAATATTTCTTCAGGGCATGAGATTCTATGTGTGTGTTTTTTAAATTGTGTTAACCGTGACTGTGCTAGCTTGTGATGGAGAGGGCTGAAGAGACGGTTGTACAAAATGTGGCTAATGGCAATCCTTTATGCACGTCTTGCAAGTTCAATAGGTGGGTGGAGGTTTAGGTAGGATGTCTTGCTCAGGGACACTTTGACAGACCTTGTGGCTGTTGATGGATACACATTGTTTGCTGCGAGGATCGAACCTCGGACAGTACTGCATGCCCCTGTAATGACTGACCCACTCCATCTCATTACATTAGGTTTGCAGTGGAAATAGCGATGGGTCAGCAAGACAGGTTACCCTCACTCTCATATTCCTCATTATGCCGGGCATGATCCAAGTCCCACGGCATTACTAGCTGTCATTATACTTTAATCACAAGAATGAGTTCAAGACACACAGCACACACAGGCCTTAGAAGACCCATACATTTAGCTTGTGGATGTAGTGAGGGTGAATACAAATGTGCTTGTGAACAAAAACTAATCAAAAAACTTTATTCACTTCTACATTTTATCGTCACAACAAAGAAAATGCTACTTCATCCTAAAGGAGAAATGTCAGATCAGATGTTCTGAGATTCATGCGAAACTACATGTACAAAAGTGAAACTTACGGTAGATCTCCAGCACAACTGACGCCTCCTCCGTATGTCCGCTGGCATCGGTAGCCTGGCAGCGGTAGATACCAGCATCCTCGATGATAGCATTGTAAATGATGAGCCTGGACCTTGACCCATCCATGTGGAGCGCCATCCGTTTGGATTGCATAATGCGCTCACCCTGGGGGTTGTACCACTCCAGCCTTACTGGCTCACCAATAGCTGGGGGCAAGGTCAGAGAAAAAAACAGATTTATTTACAGGAGATGCTGAGAGATCAAGAGGAAGAGCAATTCTACCTCCCACATTAGTAGCAGTGACCTCTGATCAAGGACACCTTGTTCATTTTTTATTGAACCAGTCCAGTCGAGAGCAGGTCATCGTGATATTTTTTGTTTTCATTTTAACCTTCATTCCTTATGAAACACAGAGTAGAATACAACCACTCATGCCTGGGAACTGCAGCATAAGGTATTTTACAAGTACAAAAAAATTGCAGGACCAGAGACTTTAGTGCCTGATTGCCGGTTTGCTTGTTTGTTGTTTTTCCAAAAAGTTGTTTGTTATTGGCAAATCCATTAATGTATTTCAACAAGGTTTTTACAGTTCACTCGCTTCACTTTGGTCTGCTTGAGAGCTGAGAACCTTCCAACGCTGTTGCTGATTCTCCTTGAACGAACAGACGGTCTGAAATTATATAATTGTCATAATCTTGGATTTACATGGCTAATAACTTTGTAAATGAATGGGAACATATGAAGGCTCTAAATTTCACTCTGATTTTCTCACAAACAAATAAAGAATACAAACACACAAACAAAACGAGAAGTGAATAGTAGGCCTTATCAAAAGCCAACATGAATCCTGATTAAGACAACATTCACACATGCAGCCTGTGAAACATGATCTAATCTGGCTATTGGGAGAGATTATAGGAACATAAGTAACAAGCAGGTGCCCCCTGCTTATAAACTCAGCAAATAAAACTGTGTGATCAGTGTGAAGGGACATTACATGGCCTGTCAATCAGCCAAAGCCTTGAACAAAAGAGAGAATGGACAGAAACCTGTCCAGTCGTTTGAGTTTATAGCTGGATGCAGAAAATACACCTGGATTCAATAAAAGAGCCAAAAACTTGAAGAAGTGACAGAAGTTACAACAGGAAAATGATAGTCAGACATGCGCTGATCCTGTTGAGAAAATCCGACAGATAGACACAGAAAGGCAGGCAGGAGGTTGAAAGCTTTCCTGTCCTTCAGGAACTAAAGACACAAACCATTTAACCTTTCAGTACTCAGCAGCCAGTACCGCAGGGCTGGAGGTTCGTTTCAACAGTTCAAAGGTGTGACTTGTGGAAAGAAGTATTGGTCTAAAGCAGGATTTTACTGGCTTTTACTTAAAATTATACATTGTCCAACTGTGATTAGCTGAAGTTATCACACTGTTCAAATGATATGTAGGGGCTGCACACTGTTCCAAAAGATCCAATAGTCTGAAAAGAAAGTCAATTAGTCTGAGAATCCATTGGTCTAAAGTATATTCACACCTTCATGATAAAGGGCCTTATTTTTGCACTAATAAGCCTTCTGTCCAATGGGCCTTCTGGACAATAGCATGGCCGCCACTCGTGCTTTGCCAGGTCAGTCTGTTGTCCATCAGCTGTAACTCGTAATTTGTTTGGGAAACCACTGTCAGGCACTCAGGAACAGCAAGGGGGAAGAAGAGATCTGATTTTGATTCAATTAGAGACTGCTTACTACTATTGATTGTTAAGGTGACTAATCGACTGCTCTTAAATGGTTCCTGATCTATTACAACATGTACCCTCCTGAAATCAATGACACACATACAGTGAATCTCCTCACTCACATGACTCCATCATGTGGTTCACAACTGTTGGCAAGGCATAATTGTCTAGCATAGCTGTAGGCACTTCTTTACACCTTTTAGCATCTGAACATTATCACTTCTCACCATTTTAGTGCGCATTGACAGCAGACAGAGCTAAATATGTTACAGTTGATGAGGCGAGCATCATGGTTGCCCATTTGCTTTACAGACGATGATCCAAGATGACAGGAAAGTGCTGCATACTGGCCTGTTTTTCATGCTCCCAGTCACAACTCTTACTGTGGGCGTTTGGAACCGGGTTATGTCAAACTGCTCTTAATGTCTGCATTTGCTCTGGCTTTATTGCTTATAACTAATTGGAAGGTAATCCTACAGTTGTATGATTATTATCAGTCTGTAGGTGCTGTCAGTCCTGAAGATGAACCTAATTGGGTTTTGTAAAAACAAACAAAAACATGAAATATGACGAAAACCACAGGAGTCAGTGGATCTGTCTCAATATGTACTGAGCTGCCTCATTTGTAACTGCGTATGTAGTCAAACTGTCCAACTAGATTGTGTTCAAAATGAAAATGGAACGACACAAAACAGTTGGAGACACACTAGTTCCATAGTGATTACATCATCAATAGTTCCTACCCCCTTGCATTTCTCTGTTCTGTTGGTTAGAAGAAGAAATGGAGTTCTAATTGTGAAACAATGGCTGGAGGCAACACAAAACACTAACATGCTAATCTAGGAACACCCAGCGAGACAACCATCGATATAACAAAAATAGTAGATACAGTAAATAATTTTTTATGACCAATAATGACCAAAATGGTTAAATAAAAATCTCTGCACTTCAACCAGCTGCTTCATTAGCACTAGCCTCCAGCTTAGTAGAAAATTCTCATAAAAGCTCTGTTGCATTGCATTGTGGGAATATGTAATTGATTAAGGATACACATAGAATAATACATCTTAATAGTATATATAGCGTGTCTATGAATTGGGATAGCTGTCATGTGGGGACACACATACGATGACTTAACATGCCATATACTGTACATTGACAGCTCATTAGCTGTTACAACTGCACAGCTCCTTAGCTAAAATCTCTGTTCCAGGTTTGAATACTCTCCAAGCTTGTACCTGGGTTTCGTCACATAATGCATTGACAGACCGCTAAAGGAACTAGAAACTAAATTGCCAGTAGATGTGAATGTGAGCTTGAATGAGCGACAGTGGCCCACTGAATGCTGGAGGAGGCTCAAGCTGTAGGCTGCACACGATGAGCTGGTGCTGAGAATGGACACCACCAAGTGAGACCAAATCTAGAAGGTGTTCCGAACCACATTTTCATGCTGAAGTGATCTTCACCTGCTGAAAAGGGTAAGTTGTTGACAGTCATTCCTCAAGATGCCAAAATTAGCCAAGCTCCAGCTGTAACATTCCCCTGTCACTGGGCTCTGGCCCACACAGGTTGGCACTGACCTCTTGGTAGTAATTGATTTTGGCCTCCAGGGAAATAGAAGCATGAGAGGAGAGGGAAGAGAATCTCAGGGGTCAGTATGCTCTATGAGCTCCATGTGCCGGGCTCTTTTAAGTGAACGATGGGGGCCGGCTACCATTTGAGAGCCGATTAAAACAAAAAAATGTAAGAGAGAATAACAGGACGATCTTTTCAACACAATGCTCTGCCGCACACTCACGCACTGACTAAATGTTGTGTTGAGGTGTTGTGTGGGTGTGTGTGTCTGCGACCGATCATGTGTGATGACGGACAGAGATCGTACCATCAGGTAGCAGGGGGCGGGGCTGTGAGGCAGTAATGTTTATGGAAAAAAAAAAAAAAAAATTCTGTATTGACCCTTGAGCCTGATAGTTCAGTAAATAGAATATTCAATACACATGTGTAATAATGTTTGATGTTTTTACAATTAAGTTTTTTATTCCAAACATAACATCAAATAATCATATTCAGGAAATTATGATATTTAAAAAGTATTTAATATATGCGTACACAATCCATTCATAGGTCAAAACATGCCTGACTTCTAAAAGCCAGAAGGCAATAAAGAATATATATATAGAAAGTAATAAATGAAGAGCAGAAAGAGCCGGATCTTATTGCTGAGCTGAGCCAAATAAACCTGCTCACTAAGAAGAGCCGAAAATTCCCATCACTAATATACGGTAATTATCGTGCTATATCTGTCTCTAACTACCCGATACAGTCAAGTCATGGGCAAACATACATACTGTTGGTGTACGTGGACCGGCAAGGTCAAACATCATCTGTGACTCTGATATTGAGTGAAGTTTTAAAATTGAGGCCACAGCATGGACAGAGACCAAAAGTGAAAACACAGGGGTTGTTGGAGCTCATTTGACCGCTTGGGACTCTTTTACAGCAATCTCATGTTTCAGTTATCAGACAATGGTTGTTCTGGCTACGTGCCATATCATTCAATGGAGAGGTTAAACACACACATAAACACAGTTTATCCTTTTTATTTGTTACACCATATGTCCAGGCTCATTTAACCTCACGGGAGACTAATTTTTCAACAGGAAACGCCTCGACTGAAACATCTCTTTGATATACTTATCACGTGCCACTTTTGTTTGAAATTCAAAGTATACGTGTGTGACAACATGAAAACATGTATATCTCTGAGACGTTTGAAGAAACATGGTGTGATGGATCTATTAAAAAATGTGGTAAATCATCATATATTGAATACTTCAGATGATTCAAATACCATTTGATTTTGAGTGCCACAATGTAGCAACGTTGTAGCTGCTATTTTACAGAAAATACCATCGCTCATTGTATTCATTTATTGGAGATATTTCTGACCTTTACCATAGCCAGGGATGGCAACCAAAAACAAGCTACAAATTCACTCAGAGTGCAAGGCGACATGAGCATGAATGTACTTCCTTTCCCGCTGTAAATACGGGTATTTTCTAAAAACAATCTCGACAGCCTTCACCTACCTGCTATTCTCCATCTCAGTTCAAGTGTTGTTTATCTCCGACTCTCCCTGTTTTCCCCTTCCCTACATGGCCCTCTTTATTTCCACATTTTGATCTCCTACCATGCCGTGGCCTCAATTCAGAACTTCACTAAGCGTCATCCTGTAGTGTTGGTTGAGGAGGTGGAAAATACTTCTTGTGTGCCGAAATGCATCCTCAGTGAGAGCAGTCGGATCATTTTTATTGTGTGTTTTAAAATGTGCCCTTCGGGGTGCAGGTATTGATCTCCGACATTATCAACCACTGTCCTTATTGCAAATAAATTGAATATTCGACGCCAGCAGTAAAAGACGACAACATCCAGTGGAATGATGGTAGCCAGTCAAACTACTAACTAGCTTCTAAGGAGATGCCTCAATTCAACCCAAACACAAGACAATGTATTATAATTGTACAGTGTGAAAAATACAACCTTAAAAATGGCAAATGCAGATAGCCTGGAAGAAAAACCTTTAGTTGGGCCAGAAACCTTAAGGTTTCCTTCCACACTGCTTCATTATTCTACATAAAATAATTCTGACAAACCATGGAGAGTTTTGATAGGATATAAATTTGCTTTGTTTACAAACAGAGTGCAAGTGAGTCAGGTTCATCAAGTGACTAAAAAACCTTCAGATGAATATTCAATTTTATAATCACACATACTCCTCCTTTTGTGGGTAAAACAGTAAGCCCACTCCTACCGACACATCTCCAGATATTCACGTTTCTGCCTGACACGATTGTATCAGAAAGGATTGTTTGACCTTGTGATGTGAACAAAACCTCAAAGCCATGAATGGACACATGCTGTAACAATCAACCCACACTGAGGCTGCTTTTCAGGGTTCTTTTATTTGCTCTTATTAGCTCAGATTTCCTAAAAGAGGTCACTGGAGACGGAGACATTTGTTTGCAGCCTGACTTCAGCACCATTGGCCTTTTGTTTGACTCAGTGTTCTATTTTGCTTCTCTTACTGTTTCTGAATGGGAAACATCAGCCTTAGTACAACTACAAAATGATAGAAAATGGCAAAAGAGGCCATAAAAACATCCTCCCACATATTTGATGCTGGATGGTGACTTATCTTCCACAGCCAACACTCTTTTGCCTCAAAGCCTATTCTGTTCAGCGCCATTCTGTCACTCAACCTTTTTGCCTCGGTGAATGCTTTTACCTATCCATCTCATTCAGCTCTGCCTTTTGATTAAGGTCTCTTTGCTGCCCATTTTATCCCATTCACCTTTATTTTTCTCTTCTCCCCAGCACACTTTAGACCCCCCCCTCACTCCACTTCTCGTGCTTCTGGAATCCCTTGGCTGTTAACTCCACACTGAGCGAGCTGGCAGGAGAGGAGATGCAGCCAGCAGGAGGCGGGCTGACCCTGCCAAAGTGTGTTGCCACCCCACTGAGTCACTGGCACGGTGATCAGCTGCTCTGATATGGGGAGTGTTGATATAATGTACACTGAGGATTAGACGTTATGAGAAGGGCGGGGAGTGGGGGGCTTTCTCTGTCTGGATCCAGTCACAGTAATAAGAGTGACGTTCAATGTCACAGTTCACAGTCACACAAAGTTTGTTTGTTTTTTTCAGTTGAGGCAAGACGCCCTACTGGATCTGTAACATAGCCACGAGTACACACACACACACACACACACACAAACACAACACACAAATACAGATATCACAAACACCTAAAGACAAACAGTATGCTTCCATTTTACCTGTGCAGATAAAGAACTTCGATTCCCCAACGCTCAACTCCACTTTGTTCAAAGATATGGACACCTGCAGGGCAGCTGGAAAAGAGATAGGGAGAGACAGAGAGAGAGGGGCAGAGGAGACAAAGGGGTTTAGTTATGAAAGTAGCAAAAGCAGGAATAAAAATAATTGATGACTGAACAGACAACACAAAATTTCACCATCTTCCTCTGCCTTGTTGTTCATTTCCTGCTCTGTACCTGAGTTTATATTATCTAAGACCCATTTACTATTGTGTGTCATCATTTATTGCACAGTGCTGTCTCACAATTGTGGACGGTAGTGTGTATCTCTCACACTAATAACAGAATATGATGCTTCTTCACAAAAGACAACGGTATCTGAACATGCTCATAACGGTTTCTATGAAAACAATCACAACACTGTTTTCCCAACTCAGGGGTTTTCAGTCTATTTTGGACCCATGGGCCACTTTCCTGATTCAGAAGCAAACTGGCGACCACTGATGTGAGATTAACACACACACATACTTCTCAAATTGGAATGTGGAAAACCACGACTCTTATAAAGATACTGTATGTATATGCAAAATATTATTTCGATGGATTTGATTATTGTCAAACAGACGAAAAAAAAATACATAGGTAAACAAGGATTAAAGCGCAATGTATCACACACACACACACACATACAGTATATATATATAATCTTGACGGTACACTCATCATACAATTGGCTGGTAGACCCTCATGTCAACAACATCAAAAGTTACGTGAAATGGAATCTCGTAGAATTCAGCAAACATCCATAGATTGACACAACTCTTAATTGTCTAAATATGATATAAAAGGAAACCACGCATCTTTAAAGATGGATCCACAATTTTTCACGTGTTGACTTTTCTGTAAGAACTCGTAGAACAGAACAGAACGGATGAGCTGTAACATTCCTCCATAGAAAGCTCTGGGACAGTTTGGATTGATAGCTTGTATTAGCCACGCAGCTGTTTGTGACAGTCGTGTTAGTCAGTCCCACAATGAATGGGGTCCTTCCAGCTCGAGGCAATGCTGCTCTCAGTTATCAGTCACCACAACGCCAAGTAAAATGAACAACACTGGAGAAGAAATTTGACTCGCCGAGCATCAAAATAACTCAATCGCT
The DNA here is from genome assembly GCA_900303265.1 of Brotula barbata. NCBI lineage: Eukaryota > Metazoa > Chordata > Actinopteri > Ophidiiformes > Ophidiidae > Brotula > Brotula barbata. Next base: position 113,776 of record OMNV01029495.1, read on the forward strand.
TTGGCTCCTTTCGTCATGTGAGAGTCATACTTCTAAATAACTCCATCAGAGCCCAACGAAAACAGCAGTGGTGGAAAAAGCAAAAAGTCAATGTAATGCTGTTTGTTTACTCGGTCCTATTGTGACAAGCACTTTAACACACACTAAGCAGCCTTGGCTTTTATCAGGTTGATTGCGAAATAAGTGTGGTCGTATCTTGGCTTTATCTTGGTGCTTAATGGACAAATGGGAGAAAGAAATAGGTATGAGGCAAAGAGGAGATAAAGACAGAGAAAGGCAGAGTTTAAAATGGCAGCAGTGAGGTGGAACTGGAAGTGCTTGTGGATGTCTAATGTGGGTGGGTAATGATTGGCAGCTCACTGGGGAGAGGGTCAATTTTTGGCCAAGCCCTAGGATACAGCACTAGTAAGGCCATATCACTGTGTGAAGCATGCCAATGAGATGGTTGATGAGTCTGTCATATCTGAGGGCTTCCTAAGAGCCTCATTCTTAGTCCACAGAGCTCTGCGCTTAGTTAGCGATAACAGCAGTGCAGGTACGATCACTCTCATAACACGCACACACATGCACATGCACGCACACATACACGAGCTGAATAATACTCTAATGGATGTTAATTCTCTCTACAATGCTGGAAACTTAACTGAAGAGCTCAGGGCGCCTGTCAATAATTGAGGAAATGATGAAATGATTATCTGCAGTCTCTCAGGGAAAGATGTCTGCAGCCAGCAGCAGCACCGCACTCAAAACGGCTCCCCGACTGTATCACAAGGAGTCAGCTGCCATGAGCTGATGCTGCCTATAGATGGCAGTAGGCGGACACAGCCACCTTTCAGACGTCTACCTGAGGAGGGTACAGGATGAAGCTTCAGGAGGCCCCGTATTGACCTATTAGATCATCCCTGCTGTCAACAAGCACATTGCATTAAACACGAACTCACAAAACCCACACTCTCACACACACACACAAGCACTCAACACACAAAATGCAGAGTCTCACGTTCAAGTATAATTCATTGCATATATGCACTTCTTTTAACGAACACACGTATCCTACCCACATGCACACGGGCAAACACAGTTTCTAAACAGATGCAATTGCTTTTCCGAGTTTGATTAATCGTGTCTATTTAACCTATTGTGCCCTTCCACACAGCCTTTCTCTCCATTGTTAATCGATCCTTGTCTGTTCATGGTACAGGTGATTGATCACATAATGAGTTGCTCACAAATGCCCGCAGGCAAAACATAAATGGTCGAAACTTTTTGGCCTGAGCTTTATTAATCATATCATTAAATTAAACCCTGAAAAAATAGCAATCAGCTTGTATTTTATACTACAGTTCTAACAGCGAATATGTATTGACATTTTAATGGGAGCTCTGATTTGAAATATGACACAGGAGAATATGTCTGTTCTACGCTGTCTGGGGACATGGAGAGATACGCTAATTATGTCTGTTTTCAAGAACGCATGGCTCTGTGCCCCATCTGCCTGTTTATTATAGAAGTCGGGTCAATATGTTATGAGGCTGGTAGACGTTTCGAGGCAATTATCAACTCCAATTATTAGCCTCACCAAGAGGCATTGAGACAAGCATGCTGGGCCACTGAATGCCATTTGTAATGTGCCTAAGATGGTCGATAGCATACATGACGTGCAGGTTAGGGTGATAACACGAAAATGGTGGCTAATGTTGCATTTCCATATTGGTTTATTTCAAAACTAGAAATGCATATCCAGGGGAAAATGTGCTTCTCACTAAAAAGTATTGCTGAAGATGTTAAAAAAAGACCAAGCTTTGATGACGAAGATGATGATTATTATCATTTAGTGTATGGCATGGCGGAACGGTGGTTTGTTTTATCCCCGTTTGAGATGCTGTTCATAAATAGCAACCGGACAAGCTGCAGATGACAACAGAAAAAAAAAACAACTTCCTGAGAAAGCGATGGATCAAAACAAACAGAACTCCATCAGCTCGTACAGCCAAGGAAAAGCAAGGAGAGCAAGCATAGTGTAAACAGTGCTTTTTACTGACATCCCTCACAGCACCCTATACATTGTGAACTTCAGATCGTCCAGTAAAACTTTTATTGATTTCGTGAGGGTTGTCAATTTCAAATTTATTTTGGAACTGAGGTCAATCAAGCTCAGCGAAAGCGACAGTGCAGGCAATGCTGACTGACGGTGTGACTGAAATGAGGACAGGCTGTGGCCGGATAAATGCACCGTTGCATTTAGCAAGCTAAATCCAATATTTGGCTGTGGAGAGTGGAGAATCCTCTTCACCACATTAAGTTCAAATAACATATTGCAAAGAACATATAAAATCACCCATATATTTTACATTCTTGTCCCTAAAACCCCCCAAAAAGGACAAATACGAACAGTGTATTTATAACAGTCTGTAATGGAGCAAATTATTATGACTTAAGTCATAACTTTAATGGCTCAATGTAGATTGCCTGATTAAAATTGAATCGGTATGTCATGAGACAAGTGATGAATATCCATAACAAAGAACAATCACATTTTTTTTTACAAACAAAAAGATGTTACCATAAAATAAATCCCTTAATCACTTGAGAATTGCATTAATTTCCAGTTGAGACCACTGAAGGAAATACTTTAGGGCTATTAAAGGATTTTGGATCAATTGAATGGCTTTTTTCACATTAGTAATCCATTAATAACTGAGTATACCACATAGTAAATGATATAAAAACAATCACATAATTTGCCAATTTATGATTTTAGAAATACAAAAATACATGATAATCACCATTACCTTTTTAAAAGCAAAGCACTATTTAATTCCCTCAGAGTACTCTTTAGACTACATCATTTTATACAGATTTCTCCAGCATGCATCTCTATACATTTGGTATCTTTAGAAACTTTGGGTATTTCATGGTTATTTAAAATAATTACCAGAGCTTAAACAGGGGAGTTATTCAACAATGGAAAACCTGAAATTAGACAACAAAGAAACCAAAGTTGCTGGTGATAAAATTTCTCAAATGATAAGATGGAAGATGTGGATCCAAAGGAGAATATTATCTACATGGGCTGTATATCTATGTGTGAATGTGTGTTTGTGTGCGTGTGAGTAGTGAGTGGGTGTGTGCATTTGGAGTGTTTGTATTACACACAGAGAGCAGATAGGCCCCGGGGCGTAAATGCACCGCTTTAATTGCCTGTGATTTTATGGAGTTGAAGGGAATTCTTGCCTTGAACCTCAGAGGCAGTGAGAGGAGGAGGAGGAGGAGGGTAGTAAAAGGAAGAGCAAGCACAAAAGGACAAACATCACATACTGATCACCGATTTGTGTTTGTCCAACCTGAGCGTCTTATATTTTCAGGTAGATTTCTTACAAACAGCACTCGCTTTCACACGATGCCGGCACACATATCTGCAGCACGGTGAACGACACGGCAAACCATCTCTACGGCACGAAGAGATCCACCCTAACAGATGACAAATTCGTGAGGATCTATCAATTGTCATTAAAGCTGATGTGGGCATTTTGTTTGCTTTTTCAATAAAGGTGAACTGTAGTTGTTCACATCCAGTCCCCCAGTTTTCTTTGCACGCTTAGCAGAAAGAAGATGAATGATATACGTGTGATGAAATATCTCTAATGTTCTAGGAGATGACGCCTTAAGCCAGGGAAATGGTATTTGGGGAAGTGTGGAGTCTCTCAGTTACCTACAACTTGAAATTCACTGCTTGGTCTTCAATTTTATTCGCTTAAGAATCTCTAAATTAGACTCCAGCTGCTGTTTTTCCTGAAATTTTAAGGTGCTCTGTCGATTGGTATAAGTAATGGACTGCCATTCTCCAAAAACATTGTACAGGGTTAGTTTCACTTATAACACTTATGCCAGCGGCTTCATCTCAATTTGGTATTTTTGTCACTCGTCAAATTATACACGTGTGCCTGATGGCCTGTCTCCCCGTCTCATTGATTGATTAGATCTGTCTGACTGCATAAGTGGCTTGCCTTCAGGCTTGCGACAGCAGAGGTGAGTGTGTTGGTTCTATTCCGCAAACCAGTCATGCCCCCATATAGTATCAGGCCAGGTGCAGAGAGACTCCTCTTTATTTCTGCCTTTCACTCATCATTTCTAATTTATGTCTCCTTCTTTAAGCCTCAAAGACTGCAGCAACCTATTTGAACTCCAAAAGCATGTAAAAGTTTACAATTTTTAAAGTCACAAAGCTCAACATTTCTTGTTTAAGAAAAGAAAAATTAAAATATTACACAAATTTATCATCACCTGGGATTTTTCATTAATTGTGTCTGAACTTGAACATTATAACGTCCTGTGTGACATGACTACATTTTAGACATTTAGTTATTATTATTATTAGTTATTTAATGTTAAGAAGGAAAGTTCAACTGGGAGTACCCAGCGTGGGTTAACAAACATGAGAATGACGGAAAAAGCAACAAAATGAGAGAAAACTGTAGATGCACAAATATTATTAAAAATAATAAGTATCAAAAAAAGAAAAGAAAAAAGAAACTGCATCATTCAGAAGAAGGAACTGAGTTCGGTAAAGAAAGCAACCATTCCTGTTAATCCTTTATCTTTCCCCACACTGCTAACACAGCAGGACCAAAGATTAAGGAAGCGTGCTACTAACGTTATCACGTTGATTTGTTTGGGAATGTCATCTTGCTGAGACATTTGCATTTCCTATTGGAATTCTGGAAGGGGTTTTTCGCCAACCCGTTGTAATTACTGTCACGAAAGGGAAAAGAAAAAAAACACAAAACCAAGGATAATGACTTTAAGGAAGCATTAAGCGTTCGTCAACATCAATGAGAGAAGCAACCGAAAAGATTTATTAAATAATCCCGTCAGATGCGTGAAGCCTGATGAAACAACTTCCTCATGCATCAAGAAATTAACATACGGACCTTAACACGGTTCCTAGTGTCATCGTGTCAATCTGGGAAGCTGTCAGACAATTATATTCTCCTCTATCCTGAGAGGACCACCCTGTCACCCGTGGCCACTAACCCTGTTGAAAACCAGTCAGTCAATTGGCACCGTGTTAGAGGGCAGATGAGCTGTCAGGTGGGAAAAGCCCAGGACCAAGTGTCCGCGCAATCATCAGCCATGATCGAAATAATGGGGTTAACGGCTCCAGCTCCATTTCTGCTTTTCAATTGCTACCTCGCAATCAGTGTTTCCAGATGTCAAAGGTGTCAAAGCTGTTCACGAAATGACATCTTGCTGCGCACAACTGCAGATCGGAATACACACACACACACATACACACACACACAAACACAGTCTGGTTAAGCATATGGTTCACTGTATGCTCGGTCACACGTCATACAGCACAAACACAGAGGTAGAATCCAATATAATCAAGGTACTGTCCCCTATCCTTCCTCTCACTGATCCCCCATCACGGAGATGATTCCTATCCCAGATTGCAGAGAAACTGGAGCGTCACACTGTGATGGAGTAAATCCCATTTGCTTGGATATTGTGCTGATATTTATGGAAACATAAGAAAAATGGGGCCTGTAAACATAGGTGCAAGATAATGGTCTTATCCTGTTCCCTTTTTCAAAAATAGAACGATGTTCCACTGGAAATCATACACAAGCTTCGTCTTTGCAGCTTTTGGCCATTTTTGGTGTGTTTTTCTGTCTTTCCCGCTGTCTCCATGCTTTTGATTTCTCTGTGACTAATCTATTAGTTTGTTTCTCCCTTATCTAGGTCCCCCTACCATTACCGTTTCTAGCATTTTATCCGCTCCCTCTCATTGGGCTGCAACCCGCCTCCGCATTTGGTAACACCAGCGACTGTGGTATCTGCATTAGCAAATAACAGCGAGCAGCAGAGAGCGTGGCTTTACTATAAATCAGGTATGTCATTCAGAAAGAGATGATTTGCTTCATACCACCCAGCATTTCACCAGAATTTGTGCCCATGCAGCCTTTCTCTCTGCGGACTGGGTGGAATTATATTTCTCTACCTGCTTGCTTACAGTACTTTCATACACAACTGCATTCATAACTATGTGAAACACCATTGTTATTCAAAAACAAGGCACAATCAATCCACTGGTACCTATCCATTACCTTGTCAACACTGCATGTGACAGTCTTGCAGCTGTGTGATGAGGGGATGGCATATAAACTGTATCAAATTTATCAATAGAAATTAATAAAATGCTGTTCTAATGGAGCAGCACAGGTGTTATTAATGAGCAGCTAGCATGACTCCCATCAGGAGGATTGTGGCAGTTTTTGAAGTATTAATAAGGTCATCCATCAAACCGAAAAGGTTACTGTGAAAAGATTAGGATAATAAAAATCAATTAAAATGACAAGCCAATTTTCTAAATACGGACGAGCTAATTAAATAAATATTAATAAGAGTCCATCTCTGACACTTTATTGTTGTGGTTCAATGCGTCAGACAGTTTTGTTTCACAGTGGCAGAGAAAGAGGCCATTTGAAAGAGTAGGAGGACTTACATTCTGACCAGATTAATATGATTGAATTGAAATTTAAATGTCACAGTAAAAGAACATTTATGATATATTGAATAACAAAGCCCAGATATACATATCAGTACATAAATATACAGTATATACATATTAAAATAATAAAAGTAAAAGATATGCAAAGCAAAACAATAATAGGGGTGTGTGTGTGTGTGTGTGTGTGTGTGTGCGTGCGTGTGGTACTCAGTGTCACCCTGGTGTGTGTGCCTTTGAAAAAAAGGAAAATAATAATAAAAAAGATAAATAAGGTTGGATAGTTAAAAAGTGAGGCAATTATACAGATACTGAGTGTCAAAAAATGGTAGAGTGATAAAAACTGTTAGAGGAAGATGAGAGTGACTGCAGTACTGCACCTGGACTATACGTGCATTATATGTGTGTAGGAATATGTAAGCATGTAGGGGTCAGAGTGTCTAGAAACAAATTCCAAATCACCAAAATGAATGTATTTTGGTGATTATTTTTCCATTGATGTGTATTTCGTGAGCAATTTGAGCCAATTAGAAGTGATGAGTTTTTTCCTTATTTTCCAGTTGAGCAAAACTGTTTGACCAATTTGTGGAGATAAAAATATATCCGTTTTCCACAGTTCAAACACACGTGATATAGTGATCTTACAAATTGGCTGTTTAAGCTCTGATTGTCTCACTGATCCTCCATTAGCAGTAAGACTGGCCAACCTCTGAATGTTCAGAGCAGTTTTTTGTTTCGGAGGGTGGCAACTCAATTTGTTCAGCGAAGAGTGATTCAGTAAAAAATCTCTTTCAGAATGTCTTTCAGACTAAGAATCAGATTTTCATGTGCTGTGGACAACTTTTGTAAGATGTGGACAGAAGAGTTACAAACGGGATACTATAAGATTCATAAACACCAATTATACATAACAAAACCTAATCCTGAATATTAATTTGCTCTATTTATTACATTTTTTCACTATGCATATACAGTATATATATATATATACATATATACAGTTCTGTGCAAAGGTCTTGGTCCATCACTATCAAACCTGGTGTAATGGACCTTTTTCCCAGCAGTCATTCTGTCAGTAAATAGTGATGAAAGTGAGACAAATACAGGTGTTATCGATGATGCCTGTAGAAGCTGTTCTTCTCCACACGACTGAAACAATGCTACACACACTTGCAAATAAAGAATAAAGTTGCACACCCATTTGATTCTAACTGCTCTACAGTGTTCTTTTGTCAGATTTTTTTTATATATATATTTGGTACAGTTGAGTTCTCTCAATGACATCGTCCTCACCTTCCCTCCTCAACGACACACGTTCATCTACGCTGATGACCCACTGAGGAAGAGAAGCGAATTCATTTCATGGGCCAAAGGGTTAGAGGAGAAGGGTTGGAACACATTTTCTCATTAAAACTCTTGTTGCTTCGTCACAAATGCAAAAGTTTGGCTGTTGGTTGCTTCCAAGCTCACAAATTTTCACATCACTCAAACAGGAAGCACACCTCTGGAACACTGAGTAAAGATTTACAATCTGCACTATCTCTCATCCCAAGAAATGCACATGTGCTCTCATTCCCGTCCAAGAGCATTTCCTTGTTCTGTTCTTTGAGCAGACTATTTGGTCTCAGCTGGCCAGTCAGACTCCCCCAGACAATATGCAATTCTGCCAGCCTGAGCATCACAAAAGTCATTTGCATATTCTGCTACCCGATTTGACCTCAAAGATGTGCTGGCAAACATATTGAGCGTTCATATTTCCATTGAAACAAGACAAGTTTTAATATGTATAACAGGCACACATTGGGCAAATCATTGACTTGCCCTAAGTTAACTGGTCCATCCTCTATCAAAGTTTCCAAAGATACTAAATATATCAGGGTGTATGCTGGGTAAATCTGCAGAAAATGTAAAAGTATTTTCAATCTTTCTTAAATTAAGATAAATTTAAGAAAGATTGAAAATACTTGCTTTAAAAAGTTAAGGGTTACCTTCTAGGATCTTAGGAGTTTTTTTATCATAACCTCTAGGAATAACAAGATTTTTTTTAGCCTTTTCTATGTGGAGCACTCAATTATTCATGAGTTACAAATGTTAAAAGGTCCATTAATTATTAAGAAATCCAACATCATTTAAATAAACCTGAACTGTTTGTCTTAAACCGACCTCAATTACAAAATAAATGACCAGCGTTTAAGAGATAAAGGTCGGGAAGCAACTTGATACAAATAGCTTTGCTATTACAAATAGAATACATAAATATTTTCCTCATTATCAAGGTTCCATTATATTGCAGAAGTCAGATCGAGCAAAAAGGCAAAAAACAAAAAACAAAAACAACAAAACAATAAAACAGGGCAAACAATCCAAAGTGATAACTGAGGTGAATCAGTCTGCTGCTTCTGTAAAGTCGGTAATCTTAATTCTCATTTCATGCATCCTACAAAATGAGCAAGGCAACATGTTTTTCATTTCTGTGACAAAGCGATCATTGCCGCGGGGACTGAAATGGCACGGCAGTGGGCTGATTATTCTCCTGCCACATCCTGCTGGTGGCTGTGACATAGCCATTATCTCAGGCTCGCGGATTAATTCAGCCACAAAGGAGAGGTCATTGGCTCCTGCCAGGCCTGAGAGAGGCGACTCTGGGGAATACGCAAGGGGAGTGGGGTGAGGATGAAACGTCTTCCTCTGGCCTTTCTGCAATGAAATTCAAAGGTTTAAGGTCAACAGTCTACCTAATTAGGAGGGCACATCCCATGATGATAATGATGTATTCCGCTGGGGACTCTGGAAGCTGGAATTCCCGAAAAATGAGCATTATTTCACTGCTGAGTGGGATAACACAACAATCAAAATTTATATATGAATTGGATCGGACTCTAAATTCCAAACGCATTGACTCGGGAGGAAACACGTGCAGAATAAGGAAGGTTTTGGGATATACTGTATGCAATGAACTGCATTATGTGTTTGCTCCGGTGTATAATATAAGCATGATGTGAATTAATATATAAAAACATGCAAGTATAATCCCGCAATAAGATTAGAAACTGTACCTTTCTTCTCTCAACATCTATAAAAAATGAGACTGATCACAAGGAGATTTTTTACATTAGCCTTGGCAGAAATACTAAAAAATTCTAGTCATGCCCGAGCTAATGTCATTTCCGTCTTTGATCTCAAGAACAGTGCTTCAGAGCTTCAACCCATATTATTCACTTTTCAGCTTTCCAATTCCTCCCATTCCACCACACCTTTGTATTTCAATTTCCCTTTCTAGCTATCACCCTTGATTTCACTCAAGTCGGCCGCTTTCATCTTTTCCTTTTTTTGCTTCATTGTGCAATGAATTGCCTGTTCACCTTGTCTGATTTCTTTTGGATTTTATGTTTTGCTTTCCTTCAGTCTCTTCCCCAACTTTGACAGTTTCATGGCTGTCCATCAGTTGTTCCTGACGGAAGCTGTCACCAAGGCCTGATCGACCAGGAATTTAGGAGGTCATGGCCCCGGGCACCACTGGGTCAAACCATGTCAGGATAAATATTGGGCACAACCCTCTGTCCCTCTTTTTTTACTGACCCCACTAACACGATGTCCTGTTGGCATGATGTGCCTCATACAGAATCACCTTGCAGAAAATAAGCTCCTATTTTTGCTTCCCGTCTATTTTTATAGCGTTTCACGTGTGCAAATGATTGTTGATCACTGAGGTTTCCTTTGAAAGAATTTATATCTAGTTTACTCATTGAATTAGACTCCTGTTATTCATATGTAATACCAATGAGGCTGTGGTAATTTTGTCAAGCTCTTTTTTGCATATATGTCATCATATTATTGTTTTGTTTTCCTTTTGAGGGCACCAAGCACAAAACCATGTGCTACCTGCTGATTTCCCAGTAGTTTCAAACGCTTTAAGATGAAGGCGTTCTTTGTTATATCCTCTGATTGCTCTCCCGGAAAATGCCAGAAAATCATGTTTCAGGCTCATTCATGCATATCAGCCTTCCACCGCTGTGAGCACATCTCCATGACGATGACGGTGACCAGAAATGTACATGCAAAAGATACACGCAAAAGAACTTCTAGATTTTGATTATTGACGATCACTGATCATATTTCCCAATAAATCTATCAACAAAGTGCCTGCTGATTTTCTATTCTTAGAAAACAATCTCATTTCCGCCTGTGTCAGTGAAAAATGAACCTGTGACCAGATAATTTAAAACAGGAAGCCCATAGAGTACCTCTTGGAAAACACACGTGAGCTGGCAGCAGTGTCTCGCTTTCTGTGTAGACACAAACCAGAAGACACGAGTCCTGATGATGTATGAGTTGTCATGTCTCGTCCAGCACCTTAGATCCTCACTTCCTGCCTTTGTGTGTTTCTTGCTTCTGTGATTGTCTACCCCGCCCTGATGTCTTCCACCTGTGTCCAATTATCCCGGCCTCCCTTGTGTATTTAAGCTGTGTGCTCTCTCTTCCCTGTACTAGTTCGTCTCTGTCCTCTGTGTCAGGCGTGCCAGCCTTTCTTCTCGTGTTTACCGCTCCTAATTATTTAGATCTCTGCTTGTGTTTTTGACTTTGTCTTTGCCTAGCCCATGTCAGCCTTGTTTGCCTGCCTTTTGTGTACCAACCTATTTTTGGATAAAGATCCTTCTGAACTGTGTTTTGATTCCTGCATTTGAGTCCTTACCCTTGTGCACCAGTCTTGTCATGAGTGACATGCACCGCGTGTGACTTACACTGTGTAGACAGGTATTTACATCTCATTTTTTACTTAACTTCACATTTTTGGATACAACTTAGAGTAAAATACACATACTGTAGAACTCAAACTGATTCTAACCACCAGAGCTAATCTAAGACAGGAGTGATTCTTACCAACAGCACAGATTCAATAAAAAAAAAAAAATCACTTTTTTTTTTTTTCAGTCTTATGTTTATCTCCCACTCAGCTTATTAAAAATATCCTATTTTTGAGTTAATTTTTTAATGACTAACAGGTAAAAGTATAGATAGCAGATGGTAGATAGGCAAAAGTTATAATTTGCATAAATGTTATTCTCCACAAAAACACAAAGTAAGCATACTTAAATGCAGTAGTGAAGTATTTTTACTTTATTACATTACACCCCAATTTAAATAGTCCATCCCAGCTAGCACGCCAAGATCCTTTCATTTACACTACCATGTCATGTCACCACCTCTCTGACAGTTACAAATACAGCCATCATCTCTAAGTACCATTTAGTTAATTTGAACCAGTAGGGGAATGCAGCAAGACAGCACTAAAGGGAAATATTTTTTTTTATTAGAACAAGTGTGATGGATGTTAATTCCTCAAGTCCAAAGGGCAGAGAGAGCCTTCAAAAAGCAGATTGACACTCAGACGCAGCATTGGGATAAAGCTGGGCAGAAACGGCAATAACAGTAAATGTGTACAAGAAGGAGGAATTCATTCTATTAATGGGACATTTACAAGCACACCATGTAACTCTGAAGAGCACCATGAAATCTGGTCAATACGTCCTGCTACACTGAACATACAGATTTAAACCCTTCTTTATCATCAGTGACAATGTCAAACTATAAAGTATATTTGAGGTGAGCTGTGGCAGAGGTTTCTTTATTCCACTTTCATGTCGATCGGATGTTTGCGAGAACACTTTTGGCCGCATTTCCGATTGGGTAGTACGATCCGTTGCCATGGGAGACACCGGTGATCTAGGAAAAGGTCAGGTCATTACTCAATCTTGTGCCTTGACTTTTAAAATGGACGATTCCGGATTCCGGTTGAAAAATAAAATGTTGCTGATGAAGAATGAGTGGATGAATAGATGGATGGAGGTGTAAGGTAGATCCTGAATCTAACCTACTGGATGCTGAGCAAAGATCAAACATTTCAGCAGTGACACTCCGTCAGTATGTGACAGCTAAATGATACAGACAGGCAGAAAGATTGGCATGTGTGTGTGTGTGTGTGTGTGTGTGTGTGTTGAACTATGGCTCCACACAGTGTTGTGGTGCCACTGGCTACTGCAGTAATCACATTAAAAAGGAATCTGTCGCTGAGATTGTGGGCTACACTACCCCCACCCATAGTCCCAAACCCACGCACACACCCACTGATGGATGATAGCAGGGTGTGTCTGCATACCTAGACTCAGCTCCGCATGGCTTTCAATTAGATCTGTCAGGAAAATGCACTCAGCGCCCCACTGAGATAAAGGTAGGCAAACAAATCAATATGCACAGAGGGAAGCATTCCTCTGAAACACACACACACAAACACGGTGTATGACAAGGGAGCACATTAAATTGCACAACATTCACATTAACACACACACACTGTAAGCTTGACAGCCATATGCCCAAAGCCAACGTACTCAACATTCACAAAAACACATGCAGATATACAACAAGCTCACACACACACACACACACACACACACGGTGGAATGTGCAATCACACCTCTCGGACACCGTATCCAAAAAACATGCCAACATTATAAGCTCCATAATTAGCCACATGGATGTTTAACTGGATAGCATTAGTGGAGATATGTGCAGCTGATAAACCTGTGGCTCGGCGGAGGTGTATTTACACGTGCACGCCGAGACACAAAGCTTATACAGTACACCGACTGTCCCTGACTTGAATAATTGTTGCTGCTTTAACTCAAAAGACAACACATCCCCAAGCTTTACAATTAGCATATTCATTATTTAACTGGGGAGCAGCTGGCTAATTGGCAAATGAAACGCTTTCAATAATGTTCACATGAGAAGCAGAACTTGATTAAAGTGAATCTGGGGAAAATACAACAAAAAACAAAACAAAAAAAAAACAAAACATGAATATGCATGAGTGAGCATGTGGATAAAAATGGAACTTTGGGGACATGAGCAAAGTGACAGTCTGAGTCGTAAGTGCTGTCGTTGTGCATATGTCATGATTTGGTGTGTTCGTGAGCAAACACGGTGACCCACGGTAAACAGAAGTGTATCAAATTATGTCACATTACGATCGTCACAGTTTCCTGCCGCACAACCTCTAAACTCTCTAAAAGACTGGAAGGGTATCCCAACTTCGCTCTGGCACAGGTGCTGTGGTTTAATAGACTGCCAAAGCCAACTGACTCATGTACTCGTGGGCTTTCTAAATCAGAAAGGAAGGAGTGAGGGGCGGGGTGTCCTCGTAAAAATGCCCCAACGAATCTCATCTCCGCACACTCAAGTTAATGACACACACTCTCTGGCCATATATCAGGGTCTGTTTGATCCTGGTCAAGGATATTAAACTTTGATGGCCCCCCCCTCGCGTTTGCTTGTCCCTGCCTTACTTAACGGAGGAAGGTGTTCATTCAACACATCTGATCTGCTCCAACAAGAGTCATGTTCAAGCAGATGGATTATTGGATATGACTCGTAAATGCAGGCCGATGGGGGAGCATCGAGCTGGCAGAGTTTCATCCCAAAGTATTCCGCATCCATTTTTGCAATTTTGCTACTTGGGATGCACAATGAGATGTGATGTGGGTCAGCGGAGGAACGAAGCGGAGTAGTTGCTGTACTGCTGCTGTCATACACAGTGTTTCCCATTATCATACTTCATTTAATCCAAGAATTGTTGCTGTAAAACCCCTGTTTCCAGCCCAAGTGTTGTTATAGGAGTGAATTAGTATTATTCCATTATTATGGCTTGTTCCAGGTTTCTTTCTCTCCTCTGTATGTCTTTTACAATGTTTGTGCCATGTGGTAATCCCCATAATTCCCACCTCACTGAAGGGAAACACAGTTCACGACAATTTCCTGGAAAGAGGGCTTTTTTTTTTTAACAGAGGCTCAAGTCCCCCAGTCTGAAAGTGCAGAGTGTCTAAATTGACATTGATGATTGCGACAAGGTGTGCTGTATTAACAGCCATCTTGAATGGCACCGATTCCACCCGTTTGAATGAGTTGATCTTTCTGGTTCAACCACATCCTTAATGTTCGAATCTCATGCTTTGTTTGCTCGTCTTTGTCCATCTCTGTGTCTTCCATTTATTCCTGCTGTGCCTCTCCTGTCACAAACACGTCTCCTCTCAGCCACTCTGCCGTTCACCAGTTTCTAAGCTCCACCTACCCGTTTCTCATTTTCCTTTACCTGCACAGCCAACTGTCACTGACCAATTTCCTTGCTTTGTACTTCAACGCCACGGTTTTCCCCGTCAAGTTGCCAGATTGTTATGCGTTACCGCGCCATAGCTTTGGATCTCGCCTCCGCCTAGCCCTTGGAGTTCTGTGACAACCCTTTGTGGGAACAACTGAGCTGAGCCTCCACACAATCACTGGCACAGGCCCATTCTAACATTTAGAGATCCAATCCCTGCTGAGTTTGCACAAAATGCAAATGTGTTGCCCATCTCTCAAATGGGTTTATTCACTTTTTTTCCCTGCTTTTGGTGTTGTTGTTGTTTAAAGAAAATGTTTGTTGTTGAAGCGCGTGGGGGACAAACGCAGGATCCCACAACTGTGCCACAGTGCCGCCGAGACAATGGGTGTCCTGGGCGGCCCTGACGCAATGCAACAATTGTGTGAGGAAAGAGCAGAAACGAGTCAAGAAAAGACAATCTCCTCATTTCTGATTAGCATTTGAAATGGGACCCACCATCAGGGCCTGTGGAGCCTTCCTTAGAAAGCCTTAATCTACTGGCTTTGTTATTGCTTGATAATGTACTGTGTATATATCAATGGAATGGTCTCTGTGCACGCCTCTGGATGTGTGCCTGCGTGTCCTCATGAGAGAAAAGAGGTTATTGGAGGTTTTGAATCCTCTAAAGATCACGTCCCTTTGAGGAAATCGTGACTGCACATTCGCCCATCTTCACTTGCGGAGCTTATCTTTAGTTTGGGTACAAAAGAATTTAGATTTTCGAGTCATCGCCCGCTCGCTTCACTGTGTTAATGAGCTGCAGTTTCTTCGTGGTTATCAATGGCACAGCCTGTTTAATTATTTATATTGAGACTGTTCCTTCTGCCGCCTTCGCCTGAAATCTTTCCCCATGCTTGCTTTACTTTTGTTTCGCTTTTAAGAAATTCTGTTTACACACAGCGTGGGGGTGCAGTGAATGACAGCTGGACCACTGGAATATTGCTTGGTTTGGCTGTTTGTTATACCTAAGCTCCTTGACTGCAGAAACAGAGAAGGAATTTCAGTCTGAGCCTTTAACAGGACAAAGCATTACAGCTGTTGAGTGTCTTGATGAGCACGTGCTTGGAAAACATTCAGATGAAGCCATTCGTATCTCATCTCAGCTCTGCAAATACATTTTTATGTTGTTTGGATATAAAACAAGGCAACAGGCATCACCGAGGGAAACCCAGATTTAGAGAATTTCACAATACCTCCTTTCATGATTGTATCCCCAAAAAACATTCCAACATTTCCTCTTTTTTCTCCTCCTCTTCTCTCTCTTTTGTTTCCATAGAAACTGGGTCTTGTCCCATGTATTCTTCCCTTATGGCAGCTTCCCTCCCTGCTAGCTACGCTTCTGGAAGAATATGACTCCTCCCAAACAAGCAGCAGCGACCTCGACTGCAGCTTACAATATCTAATGTGAATTTTCTTATGGCACAGATCCATCAATCAAACATGGGCAATAACACGATGTTGCTATGTCTGACACTATCGTATGTGCATAATGACGTGTCCTGGGTTATATGTGCTAAATCAATAAGAACTTTGGTACTAAAGTCAAAGCAGAATTGTGGTGTGGGTGTTAAGATGCTGAAAATCAATTGTGGCCACACTTGGGTTTTATATTAATTCATTTTTATTTTTTAAACCACACAGGACATGTAATACTTTATCATTTTTGTCCTTCTGGAATTGAAAGCCAATAAATTGGTATCTACACGTTGATGTGTTTATTTTCACAGCAAGGAGATATATTTGTATGTTTTTGTAGCAATTATACTGTACAAAAATTGATTCTGGCAATTCCTATTGTAAACATCTTAATCCTTTGATTTTAGGAGGATTTTATGATGGCAGTTGATCTGTGGCTCACATTAATTAACACATTCTTATTCACAATGAATGCTTCATGCCCTTGGTTAGATGCAAAGTAACACGTGTTTTCCTGTTTCCCATTTATTTGGTTGACAACAAGTTTTGTGTGAGACTGGAATAATCAATGATTGAAATGAAGCCAAAGTGCTCGGAACACTATAAACAGGGTGAGATCCTGGGGTCAGTACAGCGCTGTGCGCATGAAGACCACATCAGGGCCTGATTAACCTGTCTCCACCTTACTAATAGTGGAGGTCCTGGACTGATCTGGTATGCATGGCTGAGTAAAGCGTCGTTCAGGCTTGGGACTTGTGAAGTCTGAATACTGGATTTTGTGTTATATGTGGTACATTCAGTCACATGTTACATTCACCTTATACACCATTCAGGTATAAATGAAATAATGAAATTCTTTGATATCATTTGCTAAAAAATGTGACGATTCAGTGTTTTTCACTGGAAAATGCCATTTCATAATACCTAGATTAAGTTTAAATTCTGATTGTTGTGGATTATGAGCGGACACTTGTCAAAATAGAAAATGCATGCCTTCTAGCAGCAAATAGTGGGGATTCAACCAGGTTATTAAAGCTGTAACCTGTTTCAATTCATCTTTAGCTAAATGAATAACAACAGCAAAGATGGATTTCCATTTGATCCTAATTCACAGGATCCTTCCTGCAGACTCTATTTCCCCGATGATTTTCATTTCAGAACATCCGTCTGCATCAAGCATCTCTTTTCCGTCATCGCTTATCATATTTTCCATCTCATATAGGAATGAAATGCAAGGCTTACAATTCAGTGTGTAAAATCCACGCTACAACAAAGTGCTACTGGAAGATATGCTAATAAAAATATTAAAACTGTTTGCATCATTAATTACAGCAAGACTACTACTGATAAAACATACACACAAATACACCAGAAATAAATGCTCTAAAAGGAGGGAGAGTTTAGTTCTGCCTGGCAGGAGTTCTTTCCGAATTAATCAGATATAAGAGTTTTCATGGCCAAAAAAAGCCAAGAGAAAAGCTGAACTTACAAATTAACATCTCAGACCTTTACGAGCGACAGCAGTGATAAGAGTAGTGGTGTTAGGAGATTGAACGGGCAATTATAAAAAGCCAAAGGAACTCCGGGTCGATGATGTTATAATAGAACCTTTAATCTGTTTGGGGGGAAATCGGCACAATGGTTACGTGTGAATATGATGCAACATAAATCACTTTGTTTGTCTGCTGTTTGATTTTTTTTTTCCCACTAAACACACTTCTACTAAAGTGAACATTGTAGCCTTAGATGGCATCTGCTGGAGTCTGGCAAGAACATGGCAGACTTCCAACAACTTGTGAAGGAAAATCTAAAAAGTAGTTGCATCTTCACTGAAGCCGAACCTTGTCCAATTCCAGCTAATGATTAAGTGTATTCCAGCCTCCAGCGTTGCTCAATTGACATGACACAGTCCACAATTCTCTTAATGGCTAATTCAGTCAGTCATGTGACAACTCACTAGGCTGGATCGTCGATCACGACCGGACTAAACAGATAGTGGATGAACAAATCTTTTAAGAGTTGTATACTAATCAGACTACTGACTCTGAGTCTGAACAAACTGACGCCACCGGCGACTTGAAATGACAAGATTCACCAGATTGTAAACTGCAGGCGAGATGACTCAACAAAATATGAGTCAGAGCCTGTTTTGTCTCCTCCCGCTGTGAGAAAACAGCAAATGTTTGGTTACGTTCGGAATGTTTGAACAGATGGTAGAGAACTTTTTTCAACTTTTTCTTGGTTGTCCTGAAGCGTGGAGCCGCAGCTTTTTTATACTAAATGTGCTGGGACTACAGCAGTCCTCCCCATATACAGGCCCACTGACCCCAGCAAATACTGCCAACTCCTATTTGTGTCATACTCTCATAACTCCTGCTGTTTCCCCAACTGAGCCACACACACCTTCATTACCAGCCGTCGCCACGTTGCCCCACGTCAGGCCCCGTTATCGATACGGACGATTGGAATCACTCAGCAATATGGAAGCTTGAAGGACTTGTGGGGGGAGTTTAGTGGCACATCTAAATCTGTAATTTAAGGCCTTAGTCGGATTGGAACAAATTATTAGAGGGCAGTCAGTTCCCCTCTCCTGTGATGTGTTGTTGAGAGGAGCAGTTACCATTGAGCTCCCCTCGCGGTGTGCATAGCTAATGGTGGCAGAAAGTTATCTGAGTCCCAACAGGAGTGAAGCCGCAACTACGGGAGAGCCATTCCATTCCATTCCATTCCATTCTGTTTCTCCTCTGAGCCGTTGTATGCGTTTCACTTCTCTGTAAAGATTTGACCAAGTGTAAAACTAAATACTGAAAAGAGGTCTGTAGTGAATTTAAAGACACCCATAATCTCTTTACTGCTACTACAAAACCTACTAACACTTCATATAAACTAAACAAAAAAAAGGTAGATTTTTTTTTTATTTTGACACTAATTGTATCAATGTCTCGGGTCCATCTTCATTAAGTTTTATTTTGATTTGCAGTGAAAGGATACCAAATATATCAGGATGCATTCTGGGTAAATTGTCATGAAATGATACGCCCACACATGTTACGTAGGACTGAAAGGACAACAAAAAATACGTGTTAAGCTTCATGTGTAACTCCTAAACGTATGCGGAGATCTTACTGACCGTTTACAATAATCTACTGATTAGTGATTACAGATCGTTCCTTCATTTATGTGTGTTTAATTGGTGCTGCGGTCACCCTCTTTTGTGCCACGCTGCTCCTTAGCCCGTCTCCAGGGCTCCTGGACGTGTTTACTGCTGCACATGACTGACTGAAACACTGCTCTGGCCTGCAGACAAAGGAAACAATGTTCCAGTTTAAGGCTGTTCTGCTCGGTGACAGCCCCATGGCGCGCCAACAGAGTTTCTCTAGTGGCTGGCTTTGACTGCGTGTCCGGAGGCTGAGAGTGACAGTAAGGAGAAGAGATAATGGAGCTAGCAGGGAATAAGAGAACGAGCTATTCCTGGGAAACAAAGTGGACAGTAGAGTGGTTTGACTATTCAATGGCTTCCTGGCCATTATAAGGTTACAGAAGGCACGTGTCTATACACCACTTGGCCCCTTCTCTCCTTGCGTTTGGATTGCATTCCCCTGCAGAATCTGGTCCATTGATCCATCCCGGCTGACCTATGTGAATGTATGTACTATTCACAATCTGTCTCCGTGGCACTAATTTCCATTTGAGCAATTGGCTGGTAATGCTGGAGCCTTGCCCAGAGGCTGAGGTCCATGGAGAGTGACTCTATTGTCCAGTGCTTTATTTATCCCGCCATAGGCCAGCAAACTACAGCATCGTCAGCCCCTCCCCACCCACCACCGGCACCACCCTCTACTTCACCAGCCCGCTGTAGAAGAATGGACACAGCAAACGAACACGAGGAGCTGTCTGCTCTGTGTGCTGGACGCCCACATGTAGCCTGGCAAAGCTGAAGGTGTTTCAGCTGGGGCTTTGGTTTGTTTTTTGGCACATTGGCACTGTTTAACGTACAAAGGCGGGTTGGTCTAAAAGTCTCATATAAAAGACTATTCACAATCTCTCCTGCCTTAAACAATGGTTTGGGATTCATTGAGACCAAAATAATAATCTTGCATTGCTTACAGAGTAACTTGCGGTTTCATTTGTTTTTATTGTCAGCACAGATCCCATTCAGTAAAGCCATGTTGAAGTAACGCTGGCAAAATACATTAAACAAATCAACTGTCATGCGTGCCAGCAAACAAACGAGGACAAAATTTAAAGGATGTGATTAATTCCTCCTCCGGCAAGGGAGAATAATGCATTTTTTCACTGAGGACATGCGTAAGGAACGACAAACTTTCTTGAAAACCTGCACATATTAATTTAAATTCTAAAATTCTGCGAGATTATTTCTGTCAAAGATGAAATGTAACACTGACATGAGCCATTCTTATTGAGGCAGCAAGGCTGCTGAGGCTGTGACTGATGCTCTCTTATAAAATGTCTTGCACAGCTCTCT
>OMNV01029498.1:9143-24038 GCA_900303265.1 Brotula barbata
GATGATCATGGATGGATGGATGGGTGGATGGATGATGGAAGGAAGGATGATGGATGGATGGACGGATGGATGATGGGAGCATGGATGGATGGATGATGATGCATAGATCAATGGATGGATGGGTGGATGATACATGGAAGGAAGAATAATGGATGGATGATGGGAGCATGGATGGATGGATGATGATGCATAGATCAATGGATGGATGATGGGAGCATGGATGGATGGATGATGATGCATAGATCAATGGAGATGGATGGATGGATGGATGGATGATGGGAGCATGGATGGATGGATGATGATCATAGATCAATGGATGGATGGATGGATGATGGATGGAAGGAAGGATAATGGATGGATGGATGATGGGAGCATGGATGGATGGATGATGATGCATAGATCAATGGATGGGTGGAAGGAAGGATAATGGATGGATGGATGGATAGATAGATATAACCTCACCTCCACTGCCATTTCAGCGAAGTTTTCTCCGGCCTCTCTCACGATGTCGCCCAGTCTGAAGATGGGACAGAGTGAGTCATTGCTCCTCTGACAGCTGCTCAGGTAGGCCTCATTCATGCTGGGGAGGATGTTCCTTCTGCAGGACACGACATGCTGTCAAACACCATGCACATGTGCTTCCCTTGACAAACAAGTATACAGTATAGACACTCTGTAATATACTGCAGTAGAATATATCTGTAGAGATAAAGCGTCAAAATAAAATCTTTCCTCAGCTGTTCTCATTCTGAGACTTTCACTATAATTAGAGTACAGAACGTGCTGTCTGTGTATGAGCAGAATATGATTGCAAATTGAGTAGCTTGATTTGAAGTACATCATTAATACAAAACACTTAATGTCAACTTTGTAAGAAAGCCAAATATGTTCAACATCATTCTCTAATATATAGGTCTGCAGTTATTTCAGATGCTAACTTGTAAAAAGACATTTTTGTGAAGAGGTTGTTTTGTTGTTGTCATTTGAACAAAAATTTGTGGAACAAATGTAAGCCATATTTTGGAGTGAATATCAAATTGTGAAAATCTGGTGTGCAATCTCTAAAGCCTAAAGTAAAATTTCACGCCTTACATGCTGCAGACTCACCGGATGAAGTTAAATGCAGGAAATCTGATGTTGTTTTTGATGAGGACAGTGAAGTTCTCAGCTGCTCCCACCAGAGCAGGCCTGAGAGAGGAGCACGGCACAGAAATGCATCACATTGATTTGACATAATAACAATAAAAATGATCTTAAAACCTCTCGATACGCAGTAAATTAACGTGTGCATTAAATTTGTTTCTAATCTGAATAAGACATTGACATTCCATCTAAATTTCAGCGCAGGCACAACTATGACATGCATGTGGAGTCTTGTTTCACCTCATATATTTCATTTTAAAACGTTTATCTCCTAATGACACAGTTCTTCTGACAAAATAATGGCTGCTGATCTGATTGTGCTTCACCTGGGAGTGTTTTTCGTGTTTTCTACGGGACACCATGCAGAAACTTCACAGGTTTTCCTCGTCACGTCAAACTTCACACACGCTCCTGTCTGAATCCCTGCAGAAGGGAAACAAGTGTGTCTGTGAGATATACATATCTTGAAGGAACAGGGACTTTTACATCCCAATGGCTGAGCATCCTGTGATACACACGCAACATGTTCCTGTTTTAGCGTGCAGCATCACAGTCTGTAATCTGGAACCTAAATCTTTACTCTGACAGAGAACTGAGAGGACTAAAGCTGAAGCTGTGACACATCACTGACTCTGCTGCACAGAGAAAAGGGTTCAAATTGGCACTGACACTTCAGAGTATTTAGCCAGCAGATTTTATATACAAATAAACTATAAAAAATTATTTAGACATTCGTACAATTTACAACAATGAATCATCTAATCCAAGGGACAAAATGTATTTTGATACAAATGAAATCTGGATTTTGACAAAATACACAATAGTATTTTGGATTCAAAATACACATTTATCAGATATACTGCCAATCTTTGTCTATATGTCACTATAAGTTGACACAGAACTTCTATGATCATTCTCACAGGAATGTCAGGCCAGACACAATTTATGAAAAATCCCATACGAAGATGCACGTGAAAGCTAAAAATCGACCTAAAGTGTTACTACAACAGTGTTTATGTTTGTTTATGTTTGTGTACCGTGGCTGTGTTTGCCCCAGGCTCCTCTCTCACAGTCCATATCAGCATGACACAGTCTTCCATGAGGAGGAAGCTGCTGCAAAATTCAAAGCATCCCACAGCATTTCACTACGGAAATCTCAATCAGTTGCATTCATGTCATGAGGTTTTGCTGATAATAATAATAATAACAACAACAATAATAATATTCACCTCTGGGCACTTTCCTTGTTTCTGATTCTTTGTCACAATGACATTGGTCACAACAAAAAATGAGTTTTTGCCCTAAAAAGAAAAAAAGAATGGTCAACTATCTGCTCAACAGTCGGCACCCTAACGCCCAGCACCCACAGGGCCCCGTCCCTAAAACCAAGCACCCACAGGGACCCGTCCCCAAAGCCTCATCACCCACCTGTGAGGTTGCGCTGTAGTCCACCACATCCCAGACCACATTACCCACACCAGGCAGTCCGATCTGGGCCACACCTTTCACCTTGGTAGTGACAGAGCTCACCACCAGGTCAAATGCCTGGTAGTTCCTGTTCCACAGCAGCATGATGCTGGAAAACATGGGCACACACACACACACACACACACACACACACACACACATACAAGACGTGGATGTAAACAAAAAACAAATACATTTAATCTGACTGATGTGTTTTTCCAGAGTTTGCCTCACATCCATCCGTTCGTACACGGGAGGACTAGGGGATCGGAGCGGCTGACCCTCCAGAGCCACATGGTTTATTCATTACCAAACCTCACTGGGCACCACAAAATAAAACCCAGGTACGTATTAGAAATAACATCAATAGAAAGGACTGATGAAGAAGACTGTGAATCACTGTACAGCCTTAGACATGGTGGAATATCACAGGGTTATTATAGCAACAAATATATATCAAAGCAATAAAGGAGAGTTTTAGTTCGTACGATTTGAACTTAGTCAAGATGTTGCTTCATTTCTTTACAGTGACATCCAGGACACATGTGGATGGGACAGATGTTCTCTCCCAACATGGCAGCTTATACTAGTCTGAGACTGGACTTGGACTAGACTCAAAACTTTCATCCAAGACTTGACGTCATTCAGCAACATATTTGTCGCATAGTAAACGATCCGTGTAGTGTTAGTGACACTTAGGTTGTATTCGTGTGTGTGTGTGTGTGTGTGTGTGTGCGAGACGGAGCAGCGTGCCCGTTTTCCGCCCACCGCAGATGGAATGTTTCCAGTGACGTGCGGTCATTTCATGGGAGGCCGTGCCTCCCCTGCCATCATGAAATGTAAAGAAAACAAATAATGATAAAAAATAAATATTTGTCCACTGATCTGTGATAGAAATGTAATTTTGGTATGATTCCAATCATTTTTATAGTCAATATCGCTGAATTTGTGTATTTTCCTGTTCAAATACGGGGGAAAGACGCGAAGGGAGGCAGCGACGAGCTGGACCTCCTCTCGGATTGAGCAATCCCTCACAAACTGGGTTGAGCGCATACGAATACAATAGAGTCTGTATGTCACCAGTCTAACGGTTGTACACACTTTTATTATATGTCAACATTCCATAGTCTAGGTCATGGATTTCACGTATGTGTAGAACATATTAGTCTTGCTGATCTGACATAACGCCGCAGTGAAAAAGCAGGAAGGGAGGCAGCCGGTACCTCTGCCTCCCTAAAGGGGGCGTGTATGAGCACACGGGCTTGTTCTGCTCTTCTCCAAGTATTACAGACAAATGGCATTGTGGGTAATAGCTAGCTAAGAAAGTCAATTAGCCAAAGTCAAGTGCACCGCATCAGTCCGTGTATTTTTATTTTTTGCTCTGACTGCAAAAATGGAAGATGATTATATATATAAGCTAAAACATTTCTCAAAACTTGACTTTCAATCAAAACTGGAAGTGATAAATAATGGGAGACCGATTCCTGAGCTAGATTTGTTTCAAACGACGGGACAGAAGATAACGCGCTCTTTTCAAACGTAGTGGTGCACCCGAAAAGACCGGCTGTGTGGTTGTGCTGCGAGAAACCGCCTTTTCTGCTTTCCCTGCCTTTTGTTTTCAACTGTTGACATTGTCTGGACCACAACGGGATTTTGTGATGTGAAAAATCTACCAAGAGGCCTCAGCAGACATGAAAGGTCAACAACTCACATTCAAAGCCAAATTGCTTTAAAAACTTTTGGAAGCGCAAGGATCGATTTGGCTTTGGACGAACAGCGGAGACTAGATATTAGCGTCCACAATGCTAAGGTGAAGGAAAACAGAGAGATTTTCAAAGACCTCATGAATGCCACTCGCTTCCTAGCCAAACAGCAGTTAGCATTTTGTGGTAACGATGAGAGTACGACCTCTTCTAATCGTGGCAAATATGTAGAACTATTACATGCTATTGCTGAGAAAGATGATAGGTTAGCTTGACATTTGGAGACATCCACTGTGTTTTCTGGCTTATCAAACAGAATTCAGAACGATTTAATTGAAGCATTGGGTGATGCGATTAGAAATGATATAAAAAAGGAGATTAATGCAGCTCTATTTGTTGCTGTAGAAGTAGACGAGACAACGGAGGGCACAAACAAAGCCCAGATCTCTGTCATTTGACATTATGTGGCTAAAAGTGAGGTGGCCTGTGAAGTGAGGGAGGCGTTTTTGGGATGTGATGATGTGAGTAATGACAGACGAGCCGCTGCTATAGCGGAGTACATCTTGGGAGTGTTGGAGAAATACAAGTGTGTCGAAAAGCTGGTGGCTCAGACTTAGATATGATTGATGTCTGACACAAGCATCAACATCCTTTTTCATTATGGCATATGAGGACGTTTTCAGTGAAACGGATGCACTCTTTAGAATGCTGCAAAACAAAGTAATGGACATCGGATTTTGTTGTGCGAGAATCCGCGACACAATTGGAGCTGTGGAACGCCAGAGACAGGAGTTTGACAGTTTCTATGAGAGATTTGAGCAGAAATGCGCCACACTTGGCCTGACAGATAGTGACCGACTCCAAAGTAAACAGTCAGTCAGAGATGAGAGGAAACGAATGTTTTATAATGTTATGGACAATATCAGTGTTCAGCTTAAAGCTAGGTTTGATAAGTTTGGTGAGCTGGCTTTCCTTGGTTTGGTTGATTGTACAAAATTTGAGGAAATGTCACACCATTTTGATGACACCAAAATACAGAGCCTGTCAAAATCTGCTAGATTCTTTGAGTTTGTTAGACTAAAGGCTGATCTCATCGGACTTTATAGCTCACAGACGGCGAGGAATGAATGTAAATCTCCTGGACAGCTTCTCAGATTTTTGGCCCAGAAGGATCTGATGAAGACTGTTCCTGAGGACACCAAGTTACTTCTGGTGCTCACTATACCGGCTACAACAGTGTCCGTGGAAAGGTCATTCTCTGCTGTGAAAAGACTGAAAACATGCAGTTGGAATCGGACGGACCAAGGACGACCTATAATCTATAATCTAGCAATAATCTCTATTGAGACAGAGAGACTTTGAAAACTAAAAGAAGATAAGGAGGACTTTTACACCAAAGTCATGGAGATATTTGTCCAGAAGGGACGGGCCAATGGACTTCATTTACAAGTTAAGGTAAGACCAAGCATACACTGCTGTCCAGTCCACCACAAACAGAAAAGACCAGTAATGAATACAAAATGTATATAAAACAAGATAAGTAAAGAATTAAAAGTGATTTAAAAAATAAAATAAAACTACGTTTGTCTTTTTGTTGCGGACTGTATATACTTTCATGTGTATTGAATGAGTATGAATGCGATGGAAAATGAAGAACACACAGAGGGTGCAGAGCAAATGTTCTCTCTCTGAGCCGCTATAAATTTAACGTTCTTCTTTGGCCAAATATGTACCTTTCCTATGTGTGTGTGTGTGTGTGTAAAGAATGCTGATATGGGATATGAAACATAACCAGCAGTCAATGTGCAAGCAGCCAGTTGAATGGTGAATTTATGCGACTCTGTTGAATTCATATATTTGTAAATCTGACTAGCAATGAGTCAGAGCCTCCCCGAACCTCACCGCACGTCACTGAATGTATCTCACCAGATGAAGAATAAAATCGCTCCGTTCAGGGCCCATTTCAGCGAACCCAGGCGGACGCTGCGGATCCGGACCAGCTTGTTGGTTTCGTACTGACACAGACCGATCACACTGCACGCCATCACCGCGCTGCTGCTGCTGCTGTTGCTGCTGCGTGTTTGGGAGTTTTGGAGTGTTTGCTAGGAGGAGGAGGAGGAGGAGGAGGAGAAGCTCTGACTCATTCTTCCTGTGTGCAGCTGCTGCAGGGTCACATGTCCACAGACAATCAGCTACTCTCCCTGCAGCGGCATTCCCAAATCTTCAAGCGTGCCAGGGACTGTCAGTCACCATGACAACGACAGACTCATCCTAAGACACAACCTGACTAAGAGTCAGCTGGAATCTCCTGAAACCGACAAATGCTCGTCAACAAATAGTTTGATTAGTTTATAAAGATGAATCTGAATCTAATTACTAATATAATGGTTTCAACTTAATGTCACTTCATGTTAACATCTTTCCAATTTGACTTCCTATCATCATTTTTGCTTAGAGCGTCAAAATATTCACCAAGTCCACCTGTGAACAGCACAGAAGTTATTTTGAAGGTGAATTTAACTTTGGGTTCATTTAATGGGGTGTTTCCGCTTTAGTAACCTGTTAGTCATTGAATACAAAAGTAATTTAAAAATCTCTAAAGAATCTCTGATTTCATTTTTTATGTATTTATTTAAACATCCATTACGGTAACCCTTAATTATTTTTTTTATAAAGTTAAGGCTTTTTTCTTTTCCCTTCAAATTGCTTTATTGCAGATATGTTGGGTGTCTTTTTAAACAGATTTCACAGAATGCATCTTGATATATTGGGTATCAGGGGAAACTTCACTATAATTCACAAATGAAACTTTATCAAGTTTAAAATCTTAGAATTTATTACTCACTAATGACAATAATACTCGTGGACCTTCAGCTCAGTTTATCCTCTCTCTCCTCTCTGCTACTTCCACAAACTTGACCTGGATCCTCATCTTTTGATATGACAGAAAATGAGTAATTCTCCTTTTAGGCCACTTGCATTTTCTTCTTCGGGTCAACAACAGGCTCACTTCTGTTTTTACTCTGCAGCTGTTACAGACGTTGTTATTGCCAAAACTAAGTCTGTAAATTGTGCTTCTGCTTTCACTACTGAACTGACTGACTGAACTTAGCGAGGACACATCACGGCCAAACGCCATGTTGGTGTTTTACTGTCATGACACAGACCCATTTATGTGTTAAAAAACAAAAACAAACAAAAGGACACTGGCAGTGTACATCAAGCAGTTTTTAGACTACAAATGTGTCCTATCAGTGATTAGATGAGGTTTCAATTAGACAATAGGAACAAAATATATAACACATTGATCTTTTGTTTATATCTGATGCTCGATTGTCCTCTTAGAACACAATTTAATACAGGTGAAGTGCTACATTGGATCAATTATAGATCTAAATTCAAAGGGCGCTGGGTCCACAGTAAACCTCCGCCAAGGCTGACAAGGGCAAAAAATGTGTCCTCTTATGAAGCAGCATAACATGAAAGAAATGACAAAGAATAAAGTGGAATCGATTGGATTTATTGGCTTTATTTTTCTTAAGAGACAGCAATTGTTTGTTTGTTTTCTTAGAATAAACTGGTCTGATCGCTTTCAGTGAGGCTGATGTGTTACCTTTGGAGAAAGATTACTGTTACGTTCCCTGAGCGTTCCTCCAAGTTCACGTGGATTTAAAGTGACCTTTGAGTAAACCAGCAAAGAAAATCACCTCAAATGACTGATCATGGAATATGATCTATATCCATATGAGGTAGCGTACAGTGTATATGCAGCGTTATCATTTTAGTGGGTGAACATTGATACATAAGACATAGGAAAAAAAGGAAAAAGTGAAGTAATAACTATTTTCAGTCTCTTTGTTGGAGTTTGCACAGTAACACAGGGTGATTTTATTCAGTTTAGTCAAACTTTCTTCACCTGATATGATGGTTATGGGGACATATAAGTATGGATTAAGGTGTCCGCCATCAGAGACACCATAACTATTGACTCTGCCTCATGAAACTATCTTTACCCAGTGGACACGGTACATTTTTTGAGGGTATACGTTCACCCTGCCTGTTGGACCACAGTCATCCTCAGTTGAACATCTTCTGAAGCTTCACTTTCAGAAACTCCAGCATGCCGTTCTTCTCCATGGCTTGCGCCAGGCTCTCCTTGGTCAGGTCCACTTGGTAGACCTCATCAAGCCACTTCTCTCCGATTTCCTTCTTCATTCTGTCTCTCCAGGCGCACAGCTTTGGCCGTCCTTCAAACACATCCAGACCGGTTCGACATGGCTGCAGAACGAGATGCAAACCAAACCTCACACTTCTGAAAATACACTTTTGATTCTTTTTTTTTTCTGTTATTATCAACATACTTGAAAAGTCTAATGGACTCCGCACACCATGCATAACTGAATCTGATACTGTTAAGACTGTAATTAGAGTGATTAATATCTGTCTGAAATCCATAATTGTTTCTTTATGATCCATTTACAACCACAAAAGCCTTCTTATCTTTGGTAACTTTTTACATGCTGACAGTTTCTAATGATTGAAATCAGTGGAATTACTGGAAAAAACAACAAGATCTCCTTTGTTCCCAGTGTGATCACTTTAATCAGTCGATGATGCACGGCGTGGGTTTGTTGTCATTTTCAGTCCTACTGTTATGTCATGAGATTGCTGTAACATCTTGTATTTGATCAGATAGGTGATGATTTTCTTGCATTGCTGAAGTTCTACTCTATTCTGTTAAATTCTATATTTATTAAATTTTACTTTATTTGATTTAAGATGTAATTCCACTGTGTGCCACTAGGTGGCTGCTCTCTTATACGTTTACCTTTTTGTTTGATTTCTGACGGTTTGTTTTTTGTTATTTGACCTGTGTATTTATTAGGTTGAGACAGTTTTATTTATTTATTTTATAATTGGATCTCAATATTCATGCGTTAATGTTCAGCTTTTCTTTATTTCTAGTGAGGAGTGAGTGTTTGATTTGAATATTTATAATTTGCAGACGTGAGCATACAGTGCTTGTTGCTATTTCAGCAGGATTCATTTAACTTATTGCACATCATAATTCATTTTTAGATCCTGTCAATATGGTAGAAACGGTGACATCACCTGCATGAGCTCCACTAGAGCCACCACATCTGCTAGAGAGACTTTGTCACCGATGACAAACGGTTTGTCCTGGAGGAATTTCTGCTCCAGCATGTCGACTGACAGGGTCGCATCCTCGAGAGCAGAATCCATTTTCTCCTTCGGGACCCCAGAGCCTTGTAGAATTGGAACTACGGACTGCACAGACACAGATGCACAACTATACTTTAAATATGGACTTAAATAGCTATGTTTTACTTCTAGCACTAAAAGCAGTATAAACTCAGATAAATTAGACAGAAAGAAAGAAAGAAAGAAAGAAAGACAGAAATGGTCAGACAGTACAGAGAGAAAGGGATGAGTTGATCCCTGTTTATGATGTAATCTGTGTAGTGGTGTAGGTCAGATTCAACATCAATAAAGTTCTGTGTGATCCTTACTCTGAACCAGAAAAGCTTGGAGCAGTTAAATCTGAGGTTCATCTGCTGCCAGGACAGAAATTCATGGACCAGAGCTCTCTGCTGGAGCTCTGCAGGGTACCAGTGATCAGGGACAGAGGACGAGTGCTTTTGTGCCAGGTACTTCAGGATGGCAACACTGGAGGAAAAGTACACCGATAAAAAGAAAAATAGTGAGAAAAAAAAAAGGAGCAGACAAACATACTTGACCCATGCGTTTTGCCTCTGGTGAGGATTAAAGGATACATTTGATGCTTTGTTGAGCTCCTTTATGTAAAACAGTCATAACAAGATGGCCTCTGTCGTGACGCGTGTTTTGTGTTTTGGTCACACAAATAAAGGAAGGGACAGAAACGGTGTTCATTTCCTTTAAATACGAGCTGTTAGCGGCTGGTTACCCGGGAGATGATATTTGTACGAGCTAAAAGATGTGGCGAAGTGAGCGAACCAATCAGAGCCGCGCCTCGTTCGCGTGCTATTTGCATACAGCCACGCCCACTCCAGCAGCTCATCCAGTTCAACGAGCGAGAGAGGGGAGGAGACAGAACAATCAGGGTTTGTGATGTCCTGTCTGTGAACAAACGTCACAAGCTCTGTCCACACACAACACAGAACTGTACTGTGTAGATAATATTAAACGTATTAGGTGACCTTTAACCTCAGACTTCAGTGGTAAACGTCTTACCTCTCTGTAAGAATGAAGTTCCCATCCTTCATCACAGGAACCTTCTTCACCATGCTGATTTTTGCAAACTCCTCACTGTACTGCTGCCCTGAGACAAACACAGAAATTTAACACACAGTTGTTGTTATTTTTTTGGAAGAAACTAAACACAGTGGAAACTTGTTCCTGTGTCATGAAGACATACACACATAAAAATAATCATTACAATCCCTGTGTCTCCAAACTCTCTGTCTGTCAAACAAACGTAGGCACACCACAGTGGAAAAATACTGTTGAAAACGCTGCTGCTGAAAGAAAGAAGGCGCTAAAGCAAATAAAATAGATAAGAATAAAAGGAGACACATGGGAACAAAGGAGGAAGGCAACAGGAAATGCAAAATCTAACTCTAAATGTAAGCTCCTAAAGAGCAGACAGCCTGAGACATGGGGGTATGGTACCTGCAGTGAGGTCCACATGCTTGAACTCAAAGGGAATTCCAGTGGTTTTGGCAAAAAGGAAGACAGCACAGCAGGGTGGAGAGTGCAGATCCAGATAGAGCTCCATCTTCCTGCCTGTTTTGGGTGTGTGTGTTTGATGGCTGCTGCGGACGCCTCAGTGTTTTCTGTCCTCTGAGAACCCTGAACTCGTCCTCCGCTCCTTTAAAGATTCAATGATTGATGAGTAAGGTGAAAGTGCAGAACACGGGTCCACCGTGGCTCAGCGGTAGAACGGGTTGTCCTCCAACCATAGGGTTGGCGGTTCGATCCCCACCTCCTGCTGTCCATGTGTCCTTGTCCTTGTCCTCAAACCCTGAGTTGCTCTGTGGGTGCTAACAGTTGTCCTCTGCTCCTCTGGATTGATTAAATGCAGTAATTTCGTTTCTGTATGTTAAAAATAGAATAGAACAGAATGCCCTTTATTGTCATTATACAGTGTATAACGAGATTGGAGATATAAATAAATACAGAATATGACCAAATAAAGGCACAAGCCCTGGTTCATCTTCTTCTTCAGTTCTCTAACCTTTAGTCTCAGTTTACTGACTGTTGTAATTATGGCAGTTTATTAGAAATAATAATGACATCTTCTTTACATTTACATTACTTTTTAATCATTTTTTACCAGAAATTACTCGGAAACCTAAATATGTTGAAGTTATTTATTGGAACAAATGTCTGATAAAATGTCTCTTTGGAAAATGAGTGAAGGACTGAGAAGTAATGATGTGGCCTACAAAGATGGCGATGAATATGAGTGGGAACGACTACAATCTACCGGTCCTCGGAACTAGATGCCTCCATTTACAAAGCGTCTCCAACCTAATCAATAACTCTTGAGCTGTGCGGTCTCCAGTTATTCCAGTGAAACTGATCACCTGTTTGCTCGTCGCGAAAATCCTGCGGTCAGCAAGAGCTACTGGATAACAGAGGCTGATAACAGTTTACGGGTCTTATCAACTGCCTTTGACACAGTAAGCCAGCAGACTCTGTATGATCTCTGAACAGGGCCTCGGAGGACCTTTGCAGAGCAGAGAAAATCTTTATTGTCCCCGAGGGCAAGTTTGGTTTACAGCAATCAGTCAAACAAAGAGGCCAAGATATTAAGAACATAAACATTCAACATGAAAACACACACATTACACATTAGATCATATCTCAAAAGTGCCAAATAAAGCATTGCAAAACAAAGAATTGAAGTTTCTGGAATTTGGAGTTTTGTCTAAAAGACTTTTAATGTTGTGGAAATCCAATGAGATTCACTGTTTCAGACCGTGCTTCAACCTGTCTCATAATTCATGTGTTCATTACGTTGGGGCTTAACCACTGTAAGGTCCTTTTCCCTGGCTGAGGTTCCACAGCTCTGAAAAAAATACAGCCTGTTCTAAAGTACATATAAAATACTATACGGCCTGGTTACTCTGTACTTAACTCACCTCATAACCTCGCGTGCCTTACAATCCCAGCAGGCAGGCCTGCTTGTTATCCTAAGAACCAAGGCAAAATCCTTTGGAAACAGGGCCCCCTCCTAGATACTCCTACCTACTTATTTTTCTCATACTTTGACTGTACCCAATTGCACATTCATACAGGAAGTAAACAGGGCCTATGTAGTGCAGGAGGGTGTTTACCTTGCCTAGGTCCTGGTTTTAGTCCATTTTTATTCCTCCCTCTTGCATTGTCTATTCCACACCTGGCTGTTGGAGGAGAGGGAATCTCTTTTATCCTACCCATGTTATGTTTTTCCTTGTCTAAGATTTGGTTTACGTCAAGGTGGGACATGTGGGCATTTAGAGCCCTTTGATATATTTTATGGGTAGTACAAATTAAATTGTCTTGTGCCTACATACATATTACAAAACCATAAGTGAAGACCACAGACTGAGCTGAATCAGGCCTCTTTCCTCATCCATCCATATGTGCCAGATGGTTCCGATAAATGTTGTTGTGGGAATGGACAAGTTTTTATTATTCTGAAAGTATCGGGTGGTTAGCAAACAATTAAACCACAGCCAGTAAATTCTCCATTCTTTACCCTCAGTGTCTGTAGCAACAGCGCTAGTAACACTGCAAATAATTACACTGAAATATTATACAGTATTTTAAAAGAGACAAATAACAAAATCAACAGCAGGTATTGTTTCTAAAATTAAAATTTTTTATCTTTAAAAGAAAAACTCTCAAAAGTTTTCAAAGTTTATGTACAGTTTGTTGAATTTTTGGTGTTGTTGAACAATGAACATGACATCACGCTGCACCCACACACACAGCTGAATCAGACCTCTTTCCTCATCCAGCCATATGTGCCACAAGTTTCAGATAAAAGTTGTGGTGGGGATGGATATGACTTCATTATCGTGAATTATTATCATCATGACACACAAAGTTCTGTATTATGAGCCTTTTGAGTGAGAAAGACGTTATATTAATATATATATCAATGCTTGTCATTATGCTGTCATTGTCGTTTAATATTCTTCTTTTAACCTATTTTATTTTGTCTATTTTCACTGTAATTTTACCTTGTTTTTTAATATAAATGTTCTAAACAGGTTTTTTATTTTCACTTCATTCTGTTTTACATGAAGCACGAAGTTCCTTATTTTAAGCACTTTGAGTTGTATTACCTGTATAAAAGGTGCACTATAAATAAAGTTTTGATAATTATTCAGGTTACATATGGCAGCTAGTTAAAGGATTAGAACGTCTACATGAAGATGTTGTTTTCGCTGCGTCAGCAAAGGAATGAAGAAACGATATCAAAGGTTAGATTCTAATATTGATTGTGTTACGAATCCCCGTTCATCTCGCTCCCCAGTAGTTTTGATTTATGCTAATTAAGATGTGTGATTCCTCGTCCATGATTGGCTTCTCCTCTGCTATGCACCGCCTTCTTCGTACGTGAGGATTTTGATTGGAGCAGCACTCAGTCCATCCCTCCGATCCAGCAACAGTAATCAGCGGTTCGCGGTATTAAGGCCTTGGCAGCAAGTTGTCGCTTCGCTAGCTTCTTGTCGTCAGTTAGCATTATTGATAATATTTAATGTTTAGAAGCACTACGAGTAGGAATACTGCTTTTGTAATTTAAGTCAAATAGTGAGGTTTTATTTTCATAATTATTATTATTTTCACCGTCCTTGGCTATAACGCTCGTTTGAACTATAATAACTTTTCATAACAAAGTCATTTGTATAATGCTGCTTCCTCTCTCCCGATACGAGCTGGGTCGTATCAATTAAAACTAAAGCACCAAAACATGACGAGTCCAACTCTTCCAATTAAGCGCAAAGACAATCTCTAAATTATCTCTCACAGGTCATGTTTTCGCCCTTGTGTGTATTGGTGTGTTTGTCAGCAGTAATAACCACTATTTGACCCACAACCTTTCAACCATACGTCTTGGAATTCCTTTTTTCCCGTCTGTCTTGGATCTATACACGTGAACCTGCATTAAATCGCAGTTCTTAATCACAACCAGCAGGGGGCAATGTAGGCTGTGGATGCCTTACAGACCAGCGCACATAGGCTCATGGGGTGGTGTGTGTGTGTGTGTCTGTGTGCGTGAGTGTGACTGAGTGGTAGACGACATGCTGCAGTTGAAATATAGTTGTGCTTGCCTGTGGAGGCGTCACAGAGTTTGGAGAGGCAGACAGAGGTGAGTCCTGCAGACTCTCAGAAACTCTTTCACCTCCACCCGGAATGCAGACGAGTGGAGCGGAAAGACAATGAGAGAAAAGAAAGAGGGGTGAGCCTCAAGCTGTTAATCCACAGCTTCATCCTGATGTGGATGACCTGCTGTATGGCTGCAAGGTACAAATATGACCACAAACATTATGTCAAGTCTGTTTATATGCAGACAGGTGGCTGTACA
>OMNV01029499.1:8053-34202 GCA_900303265.1 Brotula barbata
GGGGGGTGACACACTCACCTCAACTGCAGAAAGTACCTGCTGCTGCAATCGTCGGAGATGCGAGAAAGTTACGCGCAAATCGCCAAATGAGTGCAAGAATGTCATGAGCAGAGAGCTGTAGAGCATGGATAGATCATGGTCCTCCCAGCCAAATGGAATGCTCCCCAAATGCTGTCATAGTTTGGGGTGGGGGGAAATAAGAAAACAATAAGAACGAGGCGGAGTTAAAGGAAACAAACAGGAATGGTTGGAAACAATCAGAAGTGGAGCTGATTGTGGGTTGACACTGATCCGTTCGGCTGCTCGATGTGAATCGTGATAAGCAAGAAGCACAGCTGAGTCTCCCTCAGTCTCCCTCATCTCACACAAAAACTACAAAGGGTGAGGAGGAGACATCCCGGGTCCTAAAGGCAGTCAGACACTCTCAGCCTTCCCTCGCAACGGTCCTGCCCCTTGGAATGGAGGCGCTTTAATGAATAGTGTCTCCACTCTCGCTACAGTTAATATGGAGACATATCGATTATGCAAAAGCAGCTTCAATTCTCTAGTAGCAATCTTTGAAGTGGACTGGATGATAGTATTCACTTGGCCTCTTTTTCTTTCAGTTTCAGGCCAGGAGAATCTAGAGAAAATACATCCTGAATCAAACTTTGAGGCCCGAACCCATACTGACTGATGACACTGACAGCTGTATTAAAGCCGCTGACAGTAAAGTGAAGTGAACTCCATGTCTCCCTGCTGACGTCAACATAAAGATTATTAAGCAAAGGAAATCACGCAGCCTTTCATTTACAAGCTTTGTGTCTGTTTTCATATTTCAGTGCTCACCGTAGGCAGCAATCTGCAAATCTAACTCGTGGCTGAATGGCTAGTATTGATCTGATACATCACCCCATCCAAACACCGCTTCAACGTTAAACTGGATGTAATAAAAGGCGTTTATCTGGTGTGTGTGTGTTTATGTCTCTCTGTGTGGGTGTAGGTGTGTGTAGGAGACAGAGAGAGAATGGATGGCCCTCTTGACACTTTGCTGTTGCTAGGACTGTGTATTGTGGTAGAAATAGGCAGCCTATTCAAACATCTATTACAGTTAGAGTGTTTACTGCCTGGGGGTGTTTTTTTTTTCTCTGGCTCACCTCAAATAAGACAAAAAAACACAATAATAATCATTTTTTGTAAATAAGAAAAAGAACAACAACAGCTGAGAGAGAGAAAACCTCATATTTCAAAATCGTTTGCATAATCTGCCTGCCAAATTGCTCTGTGCAACATTTTGGGAGCTGCTCTTTCAGCACCACAAACTGAGGCAGATGGGTGCTTTAATTGGGAAAATGTGAGGTGCAACTTGTTGTAACTTGAAGCAGCGAGATAGATAGATAGATAGATAGATAGATAGATAGATAGATAGATAGGTAGGTAGGTAGGTAGGTAGACAGACAGACAGACAGACAGACAGACAGACAGACAGACAGACAGACAGATAGGTAGGTAGGTAGGTAGGTAGACAGACAGACAGACAGACAGACAGACAGACAGATAGATAGATAGATAGATAGATAGATAGATAGACAGACCGACAGATAGATAGATAGTTAGATAGATGCGTCATTCTTCTCCTGACTGATCATTAATAAATGTTTCTTAGACATCAATGATAGTAAAAGTCAGTTTTTGTATTGGCATAACTCAAAACAAAATCAGAGGATGGTTCAGATTTAGCAGAGGTATTTGTTCTCCAGGTGCCCTAATCATGATTCAGTTACAAATACAAGATCAGAGTCAGACTCTGGGACCACAAAATACATTTACATTGAATTTACATTTATGCATTTGGCAGACGCTTTTATCCAAAGCGACTTACAAATGAGAAACAACATACAACATGACACAAGCTCGTGTTTGGCGCACATTTAGGAGGAAAATGTTGCCTTTAAGATCACCGGCATCATTTAGATGTGACAATATTAGGCTTAAGGTACCAGCAAGTGATGTGTTTATTTAGCAGCAAGGACACAGGACCTCAGGGGTCACTCCATTATCAAGCACCAATACTGCCTCCCATTGCCTTATTGATCTCTGTTCTGATCCATAATTGTAACAGGTGATCGATTAGATAGGTCATCTCAACAGTCGTGACCCTGGGGCCGGTCATGCAGGCCAACAAAACGGATCGGAGACAACAAGCTGAGCAGCGACAAGGGCTCCAAGGACAAAAGCAGCCCAGTCTGCTCTTTGAATTTACAATGCTGATGTTCTGTTTGTGTGTGCGCGTTTTTTTCCTTTTTTCCTTTATAAAGTTGGATTTAGCTTTCGCCGGCAGTCTGCTGGTTACATCCTCTTACAGCACTGTGTTTATTACAAGGTGTTGCATCATTCTCAGCCTACTGCCAGGCCTGAGTATGTCCCAGTTGAACCAAATGAGTGACAATGCATATTCATCAACGCCATGTGGGAAACGTGAAGCATGTAGTTTCAAGTCGAAAGGAAGCAGTGTGTTTTGTATGAAAAGAATCATTCCATCCATCAGATTGTTGTTTTTGTACGCTGTTTTTGTATCTTACGAGCAGGGCGAGCTTGTTGTGTTATGAAACAAAAAAATGATGCGTCAGCAGGTTACACAACAATGCTTTGTCCTGACATAGATGAGACTGAATTGCCATTTTGTTCAAAGTAATACAGTGACTGTGATCGCAATGAGAAATCAATTGGATGTTCTTGGACTTAAAACTATAAGCAGATTGATTATAGGATATGTAAATAAGAGAAATGCCAAGGGAGCGATGCAGATGCAGATTCAGACAGACAGGAATTGACTGGGAGCAGGCTGGGATTTAATAATCAGGAGCGTCAAAAAGCAGCAATCAGGTGCTGCTATGTGGTCCAAACACTGTTTTATGTTTTATTTATCAGTTCTTAATTTGATTATTTAGCAGTTTCCTTGTATACTTATGTACACACATTGTGTTCTTTGCTGGAGATTCACATTAATGCTTTCAAAATCACTCCGCAGAGAACTGGAAAAGATGGATGGGAGTGATGGCGGCAGCAAACATGATTATTTCCACCGGCGGGGTTGATTTTCCACTTTACACCTCAAAGCAAAGCTACCACATAAAGCTCACGTTCCTGCTGTTGCCACCGTGCAGCTGAGCAGCTCGGCGTATTGTGATTCATTCAATGATTCATTTTTCAGGAGCAGCACCTGTTGGAATGTGCTTCAAAACAATAGAGGAATTATTGACTCCCCTGACATTTGGTGAAGAAAATACCTGAGTCGGTCATATTATTGTTGTCAGTTGCATGTCAACGTTAGGTGATTCACCAGGCAATGCTGGAAATGCTAAACCATTCTAAGGCCTGTTACCTCGGCAACAAGCCATGCATGGCAGAAGAAATATGTTGTGGAGGAAAAAAGATGAGGATCCTGTCGAGGGGCTTTGACACTCTTAAAGTGATAGGTCACCCCTCAAAATCCTGCGTTGGCTTTACAAACACCGCACACACTCACCCAGGTTGTAATAATAAACCACTGACATGCACCGCTACATTATACAGGTGATATTTTACAAAATAAAGGCTTAGCTCACTTTGAGATAACTATGAGTACTCAGTGAGCAGACAGAAAGGTCACAAGATTGACGTTAAAAATTATTTTCCCTGCTGTTAATCTGCTCCGAAAACTCTTAAGCGAGGCAGAGAAAATGGGGAAAATAACAAGGTTATTTAAAGGACTTAAAGGACTCAGTAATTGGATGTACAACATAGAAAAGGCCTAAAAGTCTCGTCTTTTCTTGAATATTTTTTTTCCTAAAATCCATTAATATAAACCTTAGGATTTTTAATGCTCTGACTTTATAATATTTTCCTTAACTTTGTCTTTATTCTACACGTTTTGGGCATCATTTTCCCGATTTTCCCTCTTAACATGTACATTTCTTGTTGCTAATGAAATCTCCTTTGACGACTGGATGCTAATTAGCACCTTCACATGTTTTGTATCTTATAGCATCTTTATAAACTTTGGGCGTTTTGCTGGAATTTAAAATAAAACTCTTTTTTTATGAAGATGGGCCCATTTGTGATTACCTCAAAGTTTAAGTTATCAATAATCTCATCAATCTGTTCACATAAAAGTTTTCAGGTTTAAGAAGCAGCATATGTAACGTTGTATCAAAATATGCAAAAGTTGACTTAAAAAACAGTAATGTGTGTTTTAATTACCTTTATTTTGAAGTATATCACTAAAATGTTAATAACTTCCCTTCCCTGCTTCCATTTCCCAAATGGCATCAGATCTAATGAACACCGGCATGACTACATTTGACGCTGTGTTGTTTTTAATCAATACAAGACGGACTCAGGAGCCGTTGTAGCAGAGAAGAGTGCCACCCTCACAAATCCATATTCAAAGCAGGCTGCCATCGCTGCATGCTGTTTGACTGACAGGGGATCAGAAACAGCACAGCAGTGAGCACTGAGCGCCACAGATGGAAGCAAACAGATGTTCACCAAGAGTTCACCATGATCCAACACTTACAAGATGTTAAAGTCATATCTCTGCATTCTGATTTTGCATCTCCTTGTGTCCTGTCTAGCAAAACAGATGAATCATATAAAAAATGAATAGGTCAGCTTCATGACCTTGGCGTGGCTGGGAACGGAGCAGGAGGGTTCTGAATTCAGAGCTGATCATTTCCCTCAGGTTACCTAGGAAACTAAACCAAGTGACAGTCTTCTTCTGTTTTTATCCAGGACTAAATTTATCTACTAAGCTTGTACAAATAACAGGGAGCTAAACATGGACTCTCTCTCTCTCTCTCCTGGTATTTAGAGCGTGACATCAAGACTCCAATCACCTCAGCATCACGTGAAAACGCAGCAGATTATTCCTTCACAAGAATTCTCTAAACAACTCATCCATACCTGAAGCTTAAATTTTAATATTTACAACTAAATAACACTTGCTGTGTGAACTATCCAGCTGGTAAGTGACCAAACTTTGATATCTATTTTTGGAGAGGAAGGTAAAAGACAATAAAGTGCTTCCTGCTTCCTCCAGCTTCACCCTCTCATCACCTGTTTTTGAACATCCTGCTTTGAGAAGTTGAAATACAGCTTTTGCCTGCGCTGCTTCTACACCACGAGCTTTAAGATCAAT
Organism: Brotula barbata; assembly: GCA_900303265.1. NCBI lineage: Eukaryota > Metazoa > Chordata > Actinopteri > Ophidiiformes > Ophidiidae > Brotula > Brotula barbata. Next base: position 13,212 of record OMNV01029499.1, read on the forward strand.
ATTAAAGAGGCAGCACGTGATGTTTTCATCCATGATGATGATGATGATGATGATTTGACGATGGTGGTGATTATTAGAAGCAGCAGCATCAGTGAGAGTAGCAGCACTAATACATCAGCAGTGATACTAACATACAGGATTAGATAAAGTTGAACCCTCATAAACAGTCAGTAAACACATGCTAAAGTAAAATCTATACCTGAAAAAAAAAAAAATTACATCCGTCAGTGGTACTGAAATGTTTGTTGTGTACATTGTTACATTGTGGTGGAGTTCTGGAAATGTACTTTTCTGATTGTTGCTGTACAATCCAAACAGCCACTAGGTGGCAGAGAGAGCAAATGAAAAGCTGATGATGACAGATAAATATGATGATTCTAAAGCGTCATCTTTATCTAAATAAAGTAATTCTTCTGCATGTTAAAAACTTTAAATATCTTAATCTGGGTGATCATCATGGCCTCTGATTGAACAGATGTTGCTGTCACTTCAGTTCCTCATGAGCACATCACACATTCTTATAAAGGAAGAATTCAGATAGAATGATGGAAAAGGTTTCTGTATTCTTGTGTTTTATGTATGTTTTATGATGTACATGTAATCTTTTTAATGTTGGGGCATATTTTTATTCTTTGTTTGCTTTTAATCTGTTGGATTGGGTATGTTTCCGAGTATCACTTATGCCTCCCTAGAAAGTTGTTTATTATACATCTGCTGTGTTTTTATATTTTTTATTTTGACTGTGTGTGTCTGTGTGTACTTTTTCACATTGCTCTCTGTCTGCATATAATTACAATATTCCCCATTCCCTGTGCAATAAAAACATTATTTATTTCCTTGTACATGCAAATTTGTTTTTTAGTTACCTATCTCCACAAAATATTTGAATAAACCTGCAATATATCACATTAGACTTTCGCTGCTTTAAAATAAAATGCTGCATTACTTTGAGATTCGCACAGGAACAAAAAGCACATATCCATAAATGTTTTCTAATTACACTCAGTTTTATTTGTCAGTGAGTGGGATCTCCATTATTTAACATGCACATCCTGGGAGCTTTAATTATTATTTATCAGCTCTTAAACACTGCGTGATAGGGCTGGAGAAATATCCCTCTGTACTGTACAGCACAACACATCAGTGTTTGCACCAGGACATCCTGTCCGTTAAACATTATCGTAAGTGACAGCAGTGACCATGATGTGAAGGGGCTGTTTTAAAAAAGTATGGACCTACATGATGTCTGCATGTTAGCTGCATGATTCATGTTCCTTACATGCAGCCAGACAGAGGGGATGATCAAAGAAAGATGAAGGCCAAAGCTGTAAGTTTCTGTTTGGCTAAGAAATACCTAAAATTGTAGCATTCAATAATGATAATAATAATACAGATATTAAAGGAACAAAAGTTTTCCTGTTTTCTTTGTTTTGTACCACATGTCATTTGTGCAAAGTTGTGACAGACTGTGATGAAATGACAGCACCTAGTTTCCCATAGTGGTGGATAAAGCCCATGGATTACGTTCTATTTTAAAAGAATTCTTCAGATTAAATGCATATGGCATGTTTATGGAAAGATATTACAGCAGTATATGGCTCTGCTCCATTTACACGTGCACAAGTAAATGCACAATCCCAGGACCTGAGCTCTGCTACCTGTGCTTATTCTGCTGTGTCACGTGAATATTTGCCACGTACTGTAAAAGACCCATTTCTGCATTTATTCATGACACTCCAAGATTATAAGATTAGCTTTCTATTTAGTCTGCATGCTTTTAGTTAAACGCTGCAAGCAGCTTATCTGATGGTTGTTCATCATATCATGACATGAAATGCCTGCGGTCACACTAACATCAGCAGCATTCCAGGAAATAGTCAAGGGAATTTTAAATGCAGCTGAGTCATGGCTGCTGTATTCCTGATGAGCCAATCAGACTGTGAACTTTCCTATTTGAATTGTCTCTATTTAACCACCATTTGTAAACTTACTCAAAATGTGCCTATATTCCCATTGGTGTCAGTGTAACATTCCCTACGTCATACAGCATCACTGTAAGTATTACACCATAACCCTCAGAATCTACATAATCTATTTCAACAAAGCAGAGATGAGTTTCTAAAAATAACCAGAATAAGCTGATAAAAGCTTAAAAAGAAAATAATAATGCAGTGAATGCGAAACTGTCTATATTTGGCACAGTACCTTCACCTCACACTTGCCACCAGGCACACAACATATGTTATCATTTGCTATTTTACTGAGATCTTCTAAATTAAAACACACAGCACATCACTGGATGAAAAATATTTTGTTAGAAATCCGTAACAATGAGTTCTGCAGGTTATTAAATGTGTCATAAATAATAAAATCACACATAATATTGGGGTTTCATGTGATTATTTGACTCTAATGATGTTGCAGACAGACAATTATCTTGCGCATGAGTTTTCTTAGGTTTTTCATATTGTGAAGAGTTGCACACATTCAAATGCTGTAAAGCACTATGCAGAGAAAAATGATGCAACAGAACGTGATGTACACCATCTGTTTAATGTGTGCATATGGATAATCTAGCTGTCTTTTTATGTGGCTGATTTGAATGCTTAACTACTTATACTACAAATCCTTTCATGTTTGTGTATCACACAAAAACTGAACACTGGAGCAAACAGAACAAGACTTCTAGCAAGACACTAAGCAAAATAAGTGGACAAAATATTGCACAGCAGGGGGCATGAATTTGGAATACTGCTGATGAGTATTGAGACCCGTGAGGATAGTTGAGATTTCGGTCCTCTGGCTCTCTCCACATCGGAATACCCACAGGATGACATAAACAAGTGAGAATATAGGGGAAGCCTTTCCATGTCAGTGTTTTTGTGAGGCTTTTCATGTTGGAGCTCCTAATTAACAAGAAACAGCCTGAAGGAACTCCATCTATGAAGACAGACTGTAATATCTGTACGGAAGGTAGACCCACATATATGCTACTACCGTGAAACTCCCCGGAGACTGACAGGAACATAAAACCATTTCTCATTTAGCCGGGGACCCCAGAGGCCCCTGGATCCCCCAGCATGGCAGCAAATGTAATATTTTAACAAAATAAAATGCTCAAAACCTCTGTGAGTGTGAAATCAGAGCAAGCACACAGTAAAATAATTGCAGCTCTAAATGGTGCAAATCAAAGTATTTTGCTCCCTCTAGTGGTTCTTCTCCCACAAGACATTGGATCAAATGAATTGCATACTGACCTGACATAATAGTCAGTTTGGAATAACCTAATACAGCCTAGTTTGTATTCAACTGATCGACACATAATATGCCACAGAATGTTGATGTTGAATGTTGTTATTGAAGAACTTTGCATCAGCCACTGATGAAAGCCCCGTGCAGGCCCTTTGATGATAATTTGTTTTATTTTGAAAAATAGGAGAAATTGCAATGAATATTGGACTAAAGGAAGAACTGGAAATACATGAACCTGTAATTGTAACTTGCTCTGAGTCTTGTTTGAAACCTTGCACAACATACGAACATGTATATGCTTTAGACAGAAAGGAGATAGTCTTAGACTACTTTAAACATCTATTCAAGGTACTCTAACCACTCCAATGACTCTCACATGACCCATGTGACCAAGGAGTCAACGAGCCCCAGGTGTGAACGAATCTCACAGGGTAAAAGTTGGTGAAAGTTTGGGTAAAAGGGTAAAAATTACTAGGATAAGTGATGAAGTTGCCTTAAACTACTACTGCTCTAGTTAGTGTTTGTAAAAAGGTTAAAAACAGACATTTTATATCCTGTAATGTATAAAATTATTTTGTATGATTACCAACGTGATCTAAATGTTACATTATTACAGCCCTTTAAAGAGTTTTAAAGAGTGAAATCACTGTAGACACTGCAGAAAGTAAAACTTGAACTACTCTCCAATTGAAACTTGCACAATGGCCTTCTAATGGTGCAGATCATTTCACTGCATTAATGATGCAACACACTAAATAGTTACAGTACTTCCTTCCAGCACATTTTACTTTAAACGTCCTCCTGCGTGTAAAAATACACAATGAGTTGCAAAGTCATTGTGTTATGAGAACAAGTTCTATTTTTCTAAAAACAAGGTGACTTACATAACCTCAAATCAACTCCAGTGTGCCTGTAAATACCAAAAGAAACACAAAAGTGAGGCGAATCTGGTTTAGAAGAACTGCTTGCATAATTTAAAATGAAGACAATTTTGCAGTGTTACATTTGAAATCTATGAACCAAATGGGATCCACACATTCTGCATAATAAATAGGAATCATTTAAACCACTAGAGGGTACTGTAGGTTAAGCTACAATTTATCTCAAAGGTGCACTAAAACTACATTAAATTCCCCATTTTCACATTCACGTGCTTTTTATATATCGAAAATCTGTTTTTGAAGTAATCAAATTACTGGAATGGACATGATAAGATGAGCGGTCGCTCCCAGGATAAAACTGAACTTTCTATGAACCTGTAGCTTTCAAAATTGAGCACAGATAAAATCTCTCAGGTGAGTTGAGCAGAAAGTGGGGAAAAAACAACCCTCAAACAAAACAAATCCCAGCCTTCCTTCAGCAGATCCATCAATCATGAGAGCATTGAGAGTGGCAGAGGAAGCACAGAAACACCCAGCATCAATCTGTTGTTGACAAGGTCCTCATTAGTGCATGGATGGTCTGTGTTCTTACGATGAAAGATCTTCCACTCACACACACAATATTGTTCCTGTGCTGTCACAGACTGAGGGGTTAGAGGGAGAGGAACGAGATCATCAGGGACGTAATAACGGCAAAATCAATTTCACACATGGGTGCATTCAGGTGAGGTGAGTGGCGGCGGGCATCTTGATCTGTCCATCAGCCTGCGTGCTTGTTGCTGCTGTAGCAGTAACATAACTCCTGACTAAGAGAGAGACGAGGGCCAACAGCCATGACTACATGGATGATATGGCTATTAGAGCAAGAAACCCGGCAACTGCTACATGACGGATCCCCACACACACAGTGTCCATGTCACCGTGGAGATGCTTTGATATGCTGACTGTTTAAGTTTCAGCATCTACAAATGTTTCACAGCAAGGGATGAAGAAACGTTTGTAAGATAGAAACTACACATCTGTTTCCTACGCGTTTACGTGATCTCTTTTTGATGAAATACTGAGGGAAATGTCTGAGAAAATTATGATAAAATATGTGCCCACATATGTGGTTCTCATATTGTGTTCCTACCCGTGGTAGGACAATTGTTGCAGGAAATCAGGACAACTGAAATCAATTAAAATGCTGTTCTTCTGTGAGTTTCTTGAGAATTGGAAAAATACTGCAATCAAGGCAAAAATTTAGTAAACATGGCTGGAATTAACAGGATGACATCATTCCGCAGATATACACAATATGACTAGAAAGTACATCAGGTGAGAAAATAAAAGGAAATAAATACTCACTCTAGTTATAAGACATTGGATCGTGTCAAAGCCTGAGCAAACTGTCCTATAAATACATAATCTTGGTTTATCGGACATTGATTCATGCTAATCTGATCATGATGTTTACATTTTAAAAAGAGATATATCAGTGTAGAGTTGAAGTAACACATGCGCGTACATCGATGTGCTGTGCGATCAAAGGGTTCATATCTTAACAGCATCCCATGAGTGAACACGATCTAAGCAGAAACAGCAGAGTTGGAGTCCATGCTGCTCTCAAAATGTTTTTATTAGGAATTGTTCTTGCTGGTCATATGGAGAATGTGGAGAATGGCTAAATCACATTAGCTTCAAATGCCATGGGAAAGTTGTGTTACGCAATGGTACTGATGGGGTAAAGCAAGAGCTGAAGCAGGTTAGTGCCCAGTCCTATCTGATGGTGTAAGACAGCAGTCATCTCCTGTGTCTCCCCGTGTAAGAAGAGTTCACTCACACACTCTTTTTATTTGTACAGTTAAAAACGTCCCTGAACAAACAATCATAACAATATTTTATTGCTGCAGTGATGTACCCACCAAACATCAATGGCTTTCTTTCCATTTCTTCATGGTATAACTGTGTTTTGATGACACAGACAGTCTCTGTCTCCTCTTTGGAAACCCATTATGGCAGGAAAAAAGCTTAAATTCTACTCTTACCCAACTGTAATAGGATGTAGACTCGTCCCCCAGTGTTATATTCAGTTCTGAGTCCTTTTTGGCAGAGAAGACATTCATTTTGACCAAACTTATCCATCCCTTTAAGCTAAGGATATTCAGTGTTCAGGATTTTTTGCAGTGGGGGAAACAAAACCTAAGTCTCTGCAGAATCAGAGCTTCGATCCTCTCCAACAATAAACTGTACGTTAGCTTTAAATGGTACTATACTGTTATCCATATATACTGTATATATAAATCAATTGATCCTATAGTAAACTTTGATATAGACATAACTTCAATTCAGTTCATTTCAGTTTGTTTCATTTCAGTATGCACATCCAAACATCCTGCCAGGTGCAGGATATAAAAATAGGAAGAAAAAAAGCATCTCATGCCTCATCTAGACTGCAGGCCAAAAGGGATCATGAGGCGGTCCAAGACCCTTCCAGTCAGAAGAAGCGGTAATATAAAGAGGACAGACGCATAATCCAGAGTGCAGGTGTTCTGTCTTATGCCGAGTCAGGTATTTCTAATTTGGCTGATTTGTTCCCGTGCTTGCTGTCCGAGGACCTTAAGAAAAATAGAAATGTATTCTGAGTATGTCCTCCAGGAGATAGAAGTGCTTGGTGAGCACAATTCTCTTCATCTATCTTGCAAAAATGTTTCTTATTGTTTGCAAACCTCCATAATCCATATCCGGAAAGGGAATTATTCTTTGAGCTGGTCACAGGAACAACACCTAGCCACCTTTGGCCACCATAGTGTCCTTTGATAAGTAAACCACCCAGTAGACCATATTAAACGCGCCAAAGGACACTGGGAAGAGGATCCGTGCGTACTTGTCAATTTTGCTGGTTCCACCCATACCAGCGGTGGTGGGCTGAGAGCACGGCGTCTGCTTTACCTCCATTTTGTTCCCCATCATCTGGATGCGCTCCAGCTTGGGCCCTAACAGATGCTGGAGAGAGGAGGTGCTGGTGTTTTGCCGGCATGGTGTCGCGGCCATCACATCTGGTGTGGAAACGGCAGCCTGGGGGGCAATTCTCACCAGCTGGGCAGAGGAGGAGGCCACGCTGAGCTGGCTGAGAGATTTGGGGGTGGAGCGTGACAGGGTGGAGGAGCTGCCGTTTATTCCGCTGGCTAACGCTCTCGGATGTCTCACTCCTGCTCCGGTGATGTTTATGCTGGACTGGGCTCTCTGGGTGTAACGTGCCTGATGGTGGGAGACGTAATTCATCCGCTTTCTCAGGTTACCGTTGCTGTCTGGGTTTTGCTGTCAAACAAATTAATATAATTAAAGACAGTGGTGGACAAAGTACTCACGTTACTTCATTAAAAGTGATTCCAGTACAATACAGTAAAATTCACTCTATTATTTAGAAACAGTGTGAATATTGGGAAAAATAAGACCGGATAAGTAACAGTGACAGTGACCGTGTGTTCTTGCTCCTCTTTCTGCTGTAAGTTTGTAAATGTTTGTCGTAAAGCTAAAAGGATCCAACAGTGTGTTTCATTCCTAGGAAGCAGGCTGGGCGACATAAATCTTCACATATTGATCTGATTACAGTCCTCCTGACACAGATGGCCTTTAGCCGGAAGCGTACGATAGTGAGTGCAATACAGATGTCACTTACCGAGGATTTCACTTATTTCACACAAGCTTAAGACAGAGAGTAGGTAGTGCCGCATCGAGCCGGTAATGCAGTGAAGCGTCAAAGGAGCTTATCCTTTGAGATCCGCTGTTTTCAAGCAGACAGAGTGTGATGATTGTACTAAGACAGGAATAATCCACGCCCCCCAGATGAAGAATCCAATTTTATTGTATCCCGTGTGCATCAAAGTGCTGTGCGAGTGTGTGTGTGTGTGGGTAGAGCGGTTTTCTGTTCACAGCATCGCGGTGACGGTAAAAGGCTAAAAAGGACCATCAGCACATCCTGACCCTGTTTGTGTCATTAGGACCCGCGCTTGAGGAAAAGAGTCTTAATTCTTCCCCCGAGCACCAGAGTCTTTCTGAAACCTATACAGATGTACCGTGGCTGTGTTGCCATGGCAACCTACTAATCCACTGAAGTGTTGTTGTCCCTATACTGCATGCTGACATGATTACACCACACTGGGATTTGGCCTGGAGGGGGCAAAGTTAAGTATTTGGTGTAAAGCTGACACGTGAATCGTTACTGTACGTCATGTCAGCTCAGATGATCAAGGAACAGTTGATGCATAATTGACTCTCCTGCTGCTGTCATCATCATCATCATCATCATCATCATCATCATATCTCAGTGATTGCTTCAAAATACCTTCATGACACGTTCATACCATGAATACTATTTGGACCCAAATAACATCTTTTAATCTGGTGTGTAAAAGACAATAAACAATATGTCCAAATAATTTGAATACCTTCATGTAAATCAATCGTGATTTGTCCTGTGATTGTGAACACAAGCTGGGCCTGGTGACGGATGGAGGATTATTTACAAAAAGTGCAACTGCAACTTTTCCTTTTCTTTCCCCTCCTTTTCCTTCCAGACAGTATAAACACGACTTTCCTTCAAATGTAACTTCTTCAGGAAATCAGGACCTTTTCCATAGTTTTGCACCAAGAAACTAGCATCCATTTAGATCACAGAGCTATACAGTGGTTCCTGATGCTTTTTTTTTAGATTCAATATTATAAGGTACAGTCATGATGGTTCACAAACTGGTTGGGATTTACAGCTAAAGACCATGCAGCGTGTACATGAACACAGAATTCCTTATAACCTTGTGCAGTGCAGACTAACACTTCACAAGGTTATAACATGAAACTAAACATGAAACTAAACCACAAAACCTGGAGAATAAGGGTTCAGTCATAATAAGCTTGACAAATTTACACAGCACTATTTGAGATTACAGCCCCAGATTGTGCAGCCTGTCAGTGTTCGACAAATCTGATATCATATCCTTGGATCAAATTTCTCATGTTTTTACTGAATTCACATCCCTTCACCCCCTACATTCACCAGCTGAACATCTTCAGGCCACTCGTGAGCTTCCAAAATCTACAGGCTGAAGGCCAAATCCAGCAAAGACATAATAAGAGGCATACTGGGTAAGAGCTCCTTGAGTTGAGAGCTGTCCCACTCTTTTCTATGGCCCCTTGCATGAAAGAAAGATAGAGAATCACCTGCAGGACTTCTGTGTCCTTGACCTTTACAGGAGTGCTTTGGGGCACCGGGGGACATTTGCCTGGCTTCTTTTTGGCTCGCTCGATCTGTGCGTTGGTGAAGTAGTTAACGGCAGCAAACTCGATGAGAGCGGAAAAGACGAAGGCAAAGCAGACAGCGATGAACCAGTCCATGGCGGTAGCATAGGAGACTTTGGGGAGGGAGTGGCGAGCGCTGATGCTGAGTGTTGTCATGGTCAAGACAGTGGTGATGCCTTCAGTGGTAAAAAAAAGAAAAAGAAAGAAAGGCGGGGCATTAGTTTCTCCCATTTTGGACCGAGGTCCCTTCAGTTGGATCAGCACAATAACAATTTATATTTTGAAGAGACAACTGAGAGTCTATTGATTCACAGTATGTCTGCTTTAAAAGAATGGCTTTTTGCCCCCACAAATTAGCAGACACAGCGTGTTACATCAGTTTACCATAAATCAGAGTAAAATAAGCAGCGATTAAAGGTGCCCTGAAAAGGATTTTCTACATATCATTGCCAAATAAATGATGATGTTCATTTCATGTTCAATCGCCCGTGTACATTATGCTGCTCTCCATCAGCATATTTCATTATCTCTTTGCAGATGGGTAATGAACCAAATACATTTGGAAGAGGAAAATGAGAGAGATGTACAAGTACGACTGTAGTGTTTAAGTAACTCTTGAATGTGACTACTATTTTATAAAATGAATACTATTTTAAACAATTTTAATTGGATATTTTTATTTTGTATTTTTATTTTGATAATTCTAGATGTCATTTACTTCCAAGGTTATAAAAATAGCTGTTTGTCTGAGTTTGAGCAGAACTGCAGTTTTAATAAGCGTACAAATTCCCTGATGGGCCTGTTTGACTGGAAAATAAGGAGGTCTGATCAAAATTTCAACTGAAACATGTATAACATCCATTATTTAATGAATACACCATATAATAATCTCATGATCTCACAGTACAGATATTTCATTACGATGGTGCTTTATTGAAGTTCAACTTAAAGAACAGGATTCTTTTTGCCTTCAGACGTGCTCTCCTTCTGAATGTTCAGCATATTTAACCTTGTATTAATGCACCACAACAGCAACATTGGGGACTGGACGTCACCAACAGGGGACCTGATGCAGCCCCAATGCTCAAAGGCACTTTGGAGTGATGTTCGACATTTGCATAGGTTTGAGTCCATCTCTGGGCTGAATGTCACATTTTCCTCCCCTGGTCATTGTTGTATTACCAAGAGAGGACTCATAAAAATAAAACATGACACCAATCTGCACACAAGGTCGTGTGCGCCTCCTGCAGCAACTGAAGGTTACAGTGTGAGCGTGCGGCTCATAACACGTCCTTGGAAGTATTAACCAATAGCAATAATGTGATTTAGAGAAAATCCCTTTTACGTCAAAGATCTAGAACAATCTGTGCTGCAGAGTCCTTGCCCAACATAAATTTATCCTCTGCGCTGGACGTGACCGCAATATAATTAGCTGTCAATCAAAAGTGGCTAAGTGACATTGATAGGTGAAGTGCAGCTTGAGGCCACAGAGCGAGGACATTAAGCTGAAAATATTGATTGATAATTACAAATTACAAAAGTAAACGCTTTGATTTTCTTTTTCTTTTTTTTTGCCTCCTGTGAAGACATTATCTGAGACTTTCCACCCACTGTGGAAATAATGTTTCGCATGTATAACAGCAACAAAAATCCTCATTCTCTCCAAGCTTTTGAACCTTAAATTCAATGATGTCATCAAAAGTGTGAGACTGACATTTCTTTTATGTGTTGTTATTATTTATTGTTAGTATTTATCTCAGTCCACTAGAGGGAACTGTCACTGTGCCCTGCTTGGAATCCTTGGTCCCATCCTGTTCGTTTTGTGCTACCACCTTCATAACAGGGCACTGGGCCTGTAGCTGAGTCACTAAGACAGGAAGTAAAAACAGGGCACGGCTGGCAGGGAGTAAAAAAAGGAAGACACCCACCACCTTGTCACCCAAACCCCCCAACCATCATGGCTACACATCCGCCAAACACGGCAAATGACAGCGGCTCGCCCCCATGCAACAATGGCTACGCTGCTGTGACGTCCCTGAGAACAATACTGCAGGAGGGCAGCATTGATCTCCAAACGTTTGATTGCACAGCATGACAAGCAGATAAAGACACAACGCAGAAACCTCCACAATGAGAATAAAACACAAATACACACTGTCAAACTCACAACGCTAGGACTGGTTTGTCACTGCATCCAGTTCACAGTTACACCAATAAACATTTTCACACCATAATGATCCAAAATGTACAAAAATGGAATTTTATTTGGCTTTTTTACAGCTTCAACAAATTTCATATGTTTGGGCTGCTCTGAGTCAGTTTGACCCAGATAGTGCACATTCAAATGCATTCTAGTTTTACCAGATGAGGGTCAAGTGTAAAATGTAAAAATGAGTGTAATAATAATAATAATAAATCAAGGCTGAGTGCAAATTATTTTAGCATCGATTATAAATCTAAAACTTGCTTCGAGCCATAAACATCATTTAATATTAGTTTAAGAGCTACTACATTTTGAGAACATTAACTATTCATCCTGGCTTGCATCTGAAAGACAATCTCAGGATGCTGAATTTGCATTTCAACTCAGAGTATTAAAAAGCAGGAGCTCTTTATATTACCCACAATCACAACATAACGTCACCGCCTTATGGAGGATCTTGAATGAACAAACAGCGAGCAGAAAGACAAGAGTGAGGCGTACGTACCGAAAACCGTGCGTGCCGGTACTGATTCTTTGTTTATCCAGAATGACACTTGGGAGAGGATTACTGTCATTATGCAGGGGATGTACGTCTGAATCATGAAGTAGCCCATTTTACGTTTCAGGTGGAAGTACACAGTCATCACCACATATTCACCTGGGGGAGCAGCACAATCACTTCATGTAGTTAAAACAGATAAGTTATATTTGATTTACTTGATTATCTGGTGGTACTCATTTTAAAATCCATCCACTGGACCTCCAATCTGAGTCTGGATCCTCAGGCCACCCATACTCCAATTTTCTGCAGCTAACATCCCCTTTGCTGTGTATGAATCTAAACAGAAAGCTTCTCAGAATGATGACATTTACCTATTTTGCTTTGAAGGCGCTGGAGGTGCTGTCTGTCAAGGTCCAGTGGACTGATTATCACATCTGTGCAAGAATTTATGTTTCAAATCCATTTAATATTTCAACAACCTGCCTGCATTTGTGCAATCTTTGGCCCGTCATTCATGTGGAAAATACAGCGCTGACCCAGCACTTCTACAAGGTTTAATATGAAGTATACTCTACAAGTACCGCTGAGTACTCCACTTTCAAGAGACAAATAAATAAACACGCACATTAAGATAACTGTGGTGTCCACTCCAGTTGAATGACTTTGATTTGACTCAAGTCACAAATTTGCTGACTCAGACTCAACTTGACATAATCAATGACTGGATGAGACTTGACTTGGACAGCACTGACTTGTGACCTCAGGCTTTTGTCTTGGAAAGACTAAAACAAATTCCCCAAGTAAAACATTGGCTTTTCATAGAAGCTATTAACAATCATGATCACCTAATAAATGCATTTTGAGTACGAACATTCGAAGAACAAATGAATGAGTATATAGAAATAGCCCAGTGTGGAGTGCTTACACTGACGAGTCAGTGCTGTGCTTTCACTCAACTCTATATCCTTTTTGCTACACAGAGTTCACTGTAATTCAATTGAGCAAGTAAAACAATGCAAGGACAAGAGGGCCCACCTGTGATGGATTTAATGGTTTCGCTTGAGACGGTCTGGCCGATGAGATCATACTGAACGAGGCTGGAAGACTCAGGCGGGACCTCCACTGAATTCTGAGGCCCTTTGGTCCACGTATAGATCATTTCTGTTTTAGGATAGGCATCTGTGGGAGCACACAAAAACCACGAGTCATTTATGATGAAAACAGTGCATTGTTAGAAAATCGGTACAGTTCATGGTGTCGCAAATGCTGTTTACATAAATAATGCTGGATCTCACGCTCCATCCTACCCTTCTCATTGGCATCCAACCCCATTAAGATGCCATGATGAACAAAACCCATAAGTCTACTGTAAGTCCACGAGATATATGGAAACAGGAAGGGAAAATCCCCTGGTCTTTAAATCTGATAATTTCATTTAAATTCTTTCACTGCATTAACTGTAAATGCAGGCAGGTTGTTTAACTATGAGCAGCAGTGGGCAGCACTCACTGGTGGCCGGGGAGCAACTCCAGATCTTCAGCCTAGTGCCTTGGTCAAGGGCAATGGCCTTGAGGGTATTCAGCCTAACGCACACGTTTTTGTGGGTGGGGGAAACTGGAGCCACCTTAAAAATATGATGATGTAAAGAAAATATTGGCGTTTTATTTAGTTTTAAGGTGTTTTAAGTAGTTTTGATCACCCATTGACTTGTCCTTATGTACTTGTTGATATTTACTCATTGATATAAAATGCACTGACTTTGCCCTCGCCTCCATTACACACTCATTGAGTTGACATCTAATGGTACTCAGTAAACCATTTCCAGAGCTGACAGGGCAACACTGTGTGATAAGTAAGAAGAAGTCATGGTATCATCTGCTCCTCATAGGGGTTTGCTGTGAATTGGTGAGGTTGGCCAGACTGTGGATGCACAAAAAAACAGTTGTCTGTGCTTGCCACTCCCTATGGGACTCCACATTGGCGGGATACCAACTGTGCAGGGAAAATGAAAATGACTCTGGTGTGTCATGGAGTGGAACGCAATGCCTGTGCACACAAGTCCAGATGGAGAAACAGAAAAAGAGACAAGAGAGAGGGAGAGAGAAAGAAAGAAAGAAAGAAAGAGAGTGATGGAGAGGGAAAATATTAAGGCAGAGCAGACGGATAGAAAATTAGCACACATTCACACACACACACACACACACACACCAGCTATGGAAAATAGCAGCATAGGTCTGAGCTATCCTCGGGCAGAGGAAGGGATTCTGACCTTTCCTTTGCTTCAGGCCACATCAGATCCATGGTTGCTTCCTCCTGACTGGAGGCTAACAGCAGCACAGCAGGGTGGTAAAAGGAGGAGGGTGAGGAGGAATACATCTCACCAGTGGAGAGGGATGACGATAACTGAAAAATGCGAATTTGTCCTCTGCAATGTCACAATGCTGGGTAATTGACATCAGATTGTGAGACTGTAAGGCAACCCGATGTTCATTTTCTTTGCCTTTGCAGATGTAATCTGCAAAATCGCTGTTCTCCTCTGATTAGACCGAGCAGCTCTATTTGAGAAAGTCCTTTATTTGAGATAAGTCATTTCTGCTGACCAGTATGGGCTCACTATAAACACTGGTGCTGAGTTAGGGCTTCATTGTTCCGTCCTCAATGCTGAGTGAAATACTTCATTATTTAGCATTAGCATTCATTAGGCTTTGTGCCTCGCACTGCGCTCAGCTCCTTGTCAGTCTATTTTAGCAGAGAGCAGTCATGTGAGGGAGCTTTTGTGTTTTTTGGACCAGGCTGGGTGGAACTTTTGATGGATGTGCACTCAATCTTAAACTTTTTGAAACTCTCTGTTAAAGGGACTGCTCAAATCATTTGTCAACATCAATTGTGGTACTTGGTATATTAACCACCCACAGTATTGTAGCAAATACTTGTTTTTCTCAACATAGCAACACATTTCCAGAAGAGTACCCTGTTTTCCCTCTCTCCTCCATCTTAGCGATGTCACTTAATATGCAAGATGGCTCTTTATAACTTTTAATAACTGCCAATATGCATTCTGGCCCGGCAAACTAACAGGGACTTGAAAATGGTTACTGTAAGACTTGTGAAACTGCTTGTGTGTGTCATTTTTTTGTTATTTTTTACTTTTGAGTAAAATCTCTGGAATGACACCCGGTGGCAGAAAATGTAAAATGCATTGTGGAGGCAGGCAGAGGCTGCCAGTCTTCTCAGCAATCGTTTCGTCTATTTACAGCTATCAGAATAACGGCTAGAATACAATGAGATAATGATACATGTATGAAATTAGCACTTTTGAAGATTATAAGGTTTTCATACTCAATTATACAATTATATACAGTACATTATTTTATATACATAATAACTTATATATATTTAATATACAGCATTAGTTCACATTTCACAGTCAGAATGACACACCAAGTGTACCTGGAGCTTTTTCAGCTTCAATGCCTTGTTTGGAGGCTCTGTGGCGGTCATGGGGACACTATAGCTATTTTACCACTCATCAGCTAGTTGCAACTGCACAGCTGGAGCATGAGAGTGGACCTGTAAACATCTGGTTGGTCACCTTCTTGTTAAATCACAGCATATTGATTTTTTAGTTATTGTTTTCACCATTAAATGAATCCATGACATATTCAATGTCATGTGGGGATAACCTCATCGCCTCGCACACACGCACCCACACACACAGACAAGGACTTACAGCTTCCAAACTTGAGGGGACATGCGTGTCCATCCATGGGAAAGTCAACAAGCTTCATGGGACATTCAGCGCTGATGGTCAACCTGTCATAAGATAATACAATTTCTTGATAAATAGCACGGTGCATAATTGATTCTGCTGACATTCTAGCCGATATGTGTTATCTGACGAGAGGTGCAAACTTATAACTCCCTTTTCATTAACAGTAAAACACTGAGGTTGCATTCTCAGTCTGCATCTACACTGCACTGTATTTCTAGTGAGCACCTGCGTTGGATTTAACAGGAAAGCTGCAGGATTCGTTAGTATCCGACAAAGTCTGTCTTCTCTTCAAACAAACACTAGCACGAGGGTGCATCTGTCAATCACAGATAAAGTAACAACAGCTGACATTATATGAAAATAGCAGGAAAATGGTTAAAAACAAAAAATTCAACATCTTCATTTGGAGTTTTTGCAGAAATTTCATAATCTAAGCTGACTAAGCATAATACCTCATGGTGTAGAGAATGGTGCCGTTCTTCATGATGCGGAAAAGCTTGTTGGGAGCGGTCATGTTGTGGGCCACCGACCTCTTGCCGTTCCTGAAGAAGGTATCTGGAGTCCACACTTTGGTGACCATCAGGTTGTTCAGCCTCAAAATCTCTATGGGGCCCTCGTACTTTAACCTCCGGTCCACCCAGGTCTGTCGAAAAAACACATCCATTGTGTATTCCTAAAAGAGAAAGGGAGACGTAATGACATTCATAGATAGACAGATACTTTATTAATCCAGAGGGAAATTCAAGATGTAAAGGACAGGATGGTTTAAATACATAATCGGGAACATTTAAGGTTTGGGTACATACCATTTCAACATCTGAGACAGGCCCAAAACTTGTCACATAAATATCTGTCTTGACCTCAGTCACAGGACCTGTTGACTCCATCAAACAGATTTCATGTTAGAGTATTCCAGCGTGTATGAGAGTAAATCCAGTCTTATTCACATCACACATGTCACAGATTGTAAACACTCTATAGGCCGAAAGCCCATCAGGATCAAACACACATTTAGACATGCAAAAGCTGATCTCATCCGGGGCCGAAGAGCATTTTGCATGATGAAAAGGCAAAATATAAGAAGAGGTTTGAAATATATAATCCAGTTCGTTTGTTTTAATGGAGCTGCAAAGTTGATGCATGCAGAGGTTTTCTATCTGCACTGTAAACCAATTAGCTGTCTCTTTTAGAGCAATAGTTCTTTAAAATGGCTTAACATGGATTCAGACATGCACCAGCGCCAAATCTGTACTTTTACCACTTAAACTGTGCATTAAGCGCTTGTCTCGTGGTTATATAACCGCATTCGCTTAGGCGTGCAAGCTTACAGGCCTGATTTCAGAATGCTTCACTACTGTGACCACCAGACTTCCGGCATGAAATCTGAGGCACCGTTTAACATCTTATGCGTGATGAGGCTTGGCAGTGGAAGCAACATGTTCAAGCCACCCTCTAAAATCATGACAATGAAGTCATCGCTGCTGCATCTGTAGTTATTCGACTTTATGTTGAGGTCTCTCGTGCGTAAAAGTAAAAGAGCTGTTCGCACTTCCCTTTTGGCGCACACTTTATGGGCGAGAGTGCAAAATAATTGATCTTATAATAGCTTTCGTGTTTCCATAACGCACAAAAACACAACGTACCGCCAAATCCAGGTCGTAGTCTGTTGTCATAGCCGTCCAGAAGTCGGTCCAAAATGCGCGTAAAATTCTCCGGATAGATCTTTTCATCCTTCCTTGTCTGTCCAGAAATTTTCTTTACACTGGAAAAAAAACAGAACCCGACACACAATCAGGATGTGTTACCCCAACTTCACTGCTGCTTATGAGTTCAGTTTCGCAGATGCGCTTCGAGCCGAACAGGTTTTTTCAGAACCTCGGACAGAGACTCACCAAGTCGCCAAACAGAAAAAGTAGACGAGAGCGCAAACGTAAGTGGGACACATCGCTGTCACCATCTCCTTCTTCTTGGCAGAGACCATCTTTGCATGCCATACTTCAATCCTCTTCACATCTCACCACCACGCCAGATGCCTTGTCCCGTGGAAAAGGAGAGACGCACTCCGTACGCGACACACAGGACAGAGCAGCGCGGAGAGGGAGGAAGTTGAGCCTCTCTCCTCCTCCCGCAGTCTCTCCTCTCCGCACACACACACATGCATGCATTCAGACACGCACACACACACACACACACACATACACAGCCACGGAGACCAACACAGCGCACACCTTTCTAACCCAGTCCCGGTCACCTCTCGTCCTGATGCGAGCTGCTGTTGGCACCCACTCCTGTCAGAGGAAGAAGAAGCAATCCCTCTCTCTCTCTCTCCCTCTCCCTCTCTCACACACACACACACACACTCTCTCTCTCTCACACTCTCCTTCCCACTCTCTCGCACCTGCTGCCACGGTCAGTACACAGAATAGACGTGCGCTGCTTTGAAACGACTTTAGCACACACACATCTCCCCTTTCACCTTCTGTCAGAAACGGAAAATGAAGAACGCAGCAGAGGCAGCAGCAGTAGAGAAGGGAGCGAACTTGAGCAGAATGTGTAGGCCTCGACTCCCATCTCAACATTTGGCGCTGCCTGACAGCCCGACCTGCCCTGCCTTTCAAACTCAACTCTCACATAAAGTGAACAAAGTTGTTGTTTTTAAAGGCCACTTTGTGGTCTGAACGCTTATTATTTTCCTCTCCTTTGCTTTGATGGCACGACAGAAATCTAGGAGCTCTTCCCGTGTGGCCTTCGACCTCAGGGTCAATCAGTGTTCGCCAATTCGGAACTGTGTTAGTCAGACTGTTCATAGCGGCAGAGCTCCGTTCTAAGCAGCCTAGCCTACATGCTGAACTAGTTTCAGGAATGCATTGGTGAGTGCCTGTATTAAGATTCAAATGGGTCAGTCTTGTCGCAATACGCAATCACACGCGCACACGCACGCACACAGGTACTGTAGAGGAACTGGGACAAGCCACATGCTGCTTCACAGATTTCTCTGCACCTGGGACAAGCACAAGACCTTCACTCAGTGTGCGCGTGTGTGTGAGTGCCTCTATAAGCGTGAGCGTGTGTGTGTGTGTGTGTGTGGCTCTGAAGGTGAAGTGCGGGTAAATCTCACAGGATAAACAAGATGTCTGGGTTCCACCACACTGGCTTTCCTGATTAGTTTTGAAGTGCAAACAGCCGTGCAGACACATACAGTATAGACACCCTTGGCTGTTAGAGAAGCCACTTAGTGTGAAGGGAAGGTGAACTGTATTGTTGCACGCTAAAAGGAAACAATCTGTAGCTGCAACCGTACACTGTAGTCATAGAATCCCCAGTACAGCCGCCCACCACAGTCCACCCACATTACACAAGAGCAAGGCGGCTCTGTGGGGGATGAGTATTCTGTTGTGCTCTTTGTGGGGGTAGGTTTGGTCCACATATTTTCTCTATTTTAGTCATTTGAATACAGTTTGCTCTTTTAATGGAAACACTTAAGGCATACTGTACAAAAAGTTTGTAATAATATTCATTCAACAGTAGCAGAATGCTTCAAATGTCAGACGTACAGTTTTAGGAAAATTCATGTTCACCTGATTATGCAGTGCTGACCTTTCCCAGTGAGTCTGCCCTGCCTTTAAATGACGCCATGTACCACTGTGGTAACATTTGTGGCCTACAGACACACACTGTACACATGGTACGTTCGCTGGCTGCACAGAGGAGCAGATTCAGTGTTGTAGGCACCTAATTAAATTTCGGTTATTGCACTCTGCCGTCGCTTTAGCGTACACTGTGTGTGCATTTGTGTGACAATTTGTCCCAAGACTCCTTGAAACACGTTCTTCTGCTTTGTAAGCTGTATGCCCCGCAGCAGAAAGAACTGCTATGATAACCTAGTTTTTGCAGTGTCTACGCACGTGTGTGTGGAGTGAGAAGGAGGCTTTGAGTTGCTTTGTGCGTGTGTGTGTTTATAAGGTTTTAGGGGCATGTTAGTGGTAGAGGGTCATTACTTTGCCTCCTGGAAGCTCCACACAAGATCCACTGACAGGTTTTGGATACCTGCAGCTGCTGTAGTGGAGCTTGTTAGCTGGAGCTCTGCACACATGAAAGATGGCCGTCTTTGGTGTGGGCCTAAAGTTGGAGAAAGATCTCATTAACAAAGCAGGTGGTCAATGTTTGGATTGGCAGCAAAGTAATCCTTTTTTTAAGTCTTTTTTCGTCAGTAAGCACAAATGGAAGTAGCATTTTGAGGCCCTGGCACGTCAGTGTACTACTCCCATTATGCCAAACTAAACCCTCTGGAGAAAAGTCATTTTTACTCCATGACGTACTGCATATACAGTATCTGTAACAAAGAGTTTGCAAATAAAAATGCAAAAATGCAATGCAGAGCATGTGATTTTTCTTTTAAACTACCCAACTATACAGAAAGTATTCATAACTTGTCACTCTACACACAACACCTCATGGTGTCAACATGGAAACAGAATTAAAGAAATAACAAAATGATAATAATAATAAACAAAATGAAATAGGATCTAAAAATTGTATTTAAACTATGGCAGAATAACGAAACGATATGTGGAGTGAAGTGAAGCGGTCTGGATACTTTCTGAAGGCACTGTATTGTAGGCAACGATAAGATCTTATTTGTAATGCAGAAAGCTCACAGCTAAAGAATCAGAATAAAAGGAAGGGGGTGACGAACAGCGTGATTGAAGTGTCAGGGCTGTGGAATTTCTGGAACTCAAATTTCAGGTTTTTCATTCTGGTGCAGCAACTGTAACATGTGCTCTGTAATTTTAGAAGCCAGCAGCATAAATCAACAAACCATTATAACATGACACAATCACAGATTCCAGTCACACTCTATTGATTGTCAACATGTTGAAAAATCGGTGTGCTGTTTGTTTTCTTGCACCATTTTCCTACATTGTGTTGCCGAGTAATGAGAGAAATAACAGCCAGGTAGGGAGAAAGCAACTCTTTTGTGCCAGGGGGCCACGATTGATGAGGCTCATTGTGGCAGTGCAGGGAGCTAATGAGTCAGAACCACGAGTCAAGCTGTCGAGAAATACCCCCCCCCCCCCCCCAAAAAAAAAACCCCAAAAAACAC
>OMNV01029499.1:34222-60782 GCA_900303265.1 Brotula barbata
CCCCTCCCAAAAAAAACAACCCAAAAAAGCTCAATGTGACATCTTCAACTCTAAACAAAAGCAGATGCAGAGACACACTGAGTGTCAGAGTGAAAATGAGAATATGCCACTTACTCTGCAGTTGCTCTTTTCAGTGTGTATTTATGTAGTGTCAATCGTGCACAAATCTCAGTCTGAATTTTCACATTACTGTGGAACACTTTAGGTAGATACAATATGCAGAAAAACACATTCTGTACAATAAGTGCACATGAGGGAAAAAGCATAAATTGAAGCAATCATAATGTGACAGATTGTTTGGAATTCCTCCACAATGCCACACAATGAAAAACAACTCCCTTCTGTCTGTGTATTTATACATGAAATTTAGCCTGGCACTACTTCACGATTTGGGAAAAACAGTGCAGATGAATAGAAACTCTTGTGTTCAGTTTCGTCTTTGGCCCTGATTACAGCTGTGACTGAATAATCGACCTGTAGCGTGACCACTGGGAGTGTCTGACATTGTAACAGGGACCGTTATCTTCGTCAGAGTACCAATCCCATTCTCGATTTGTTTCTGTGGTGGCCCAGTTGTCCACTTTTCTATCTCTGCCATATGAAGCTTAACAGTTAAAGACCCCAAAGCAGTTCAAACAATGGTTTAAAAAGAAAATACACTAAACTAGGACGCTGATGATGCGAACACTGTGTACAGTTGGCCTTTGAGACTAAAATCCCTCAGCAATTTAACAAATCTGAGAGGCAAAAATGTTTCCAGCTACATCTACGCATTCTGCATCTATGTCCTCCTGTTATTTAAAGCACCGCGTTAGCGCTGGAACCAGGATTCTTCAGACAGTTTCTCTCACATAGGAGAGGTAACCTTCACGGCCATCTGTTGCTATACCACATACAAAGTGACATCTGGTGATTGCTTTGTATGACCTAAGTCACTCAGTATTTCCCAAGCTGATCAACCAAGATCCTCCTCCCACACAGCGAACATTTCATGTGAGGATGCCATCTTCAGAGAGCTCAGCAATTCCAGGTTCATGTCCCCATTCAGAGCTCATTAGGTCACTGTACCCCATTCACATGCAAAACACTTGCGATAATGGAGTTGCTGTTGAGTGTAGCTGTTAATGTAGCAGGACAAAAGCAAAGAGAAAAAATGAGGTTCCACACTTTTTCTGCAGGGGTAGAGTTTGGATTTCTCTGTTGCAGACAGTATTTTACAAGGGAAGGCTTATGAACACGAATCCTGGAAATAACAGAATATTAAAGAAGTTTTATCCAACAAGATGACAAAGCTCCATTTGCAGCTTTGGAGAGCGTTGTGTCCTCATTCTCAACATTCTTGACATGAATCGTGTGATCCCAAGGCACTGAAGAGTTCTCCAGTTATACGATACGTTCATGGAAGCGGGGAGGAAAATTGCGCCCAAGTCTCTTGAAGCACTTTGCTCCATTTGCAGGATGTTGCCCATTGTAATTGCTTTGGCTGCTGAGAATCAGAGAAAATTAAAGCCGCAAAAGCAGCAGCGTGAGCCATTAACCACTTATGAATCTGAGTGACTGGGAGTCATTTATGCTGCCCAGTGCCCTCCTGCCCTCTCATCTATTTTGGTGAGCCTGAAACGTACTTCATCACATAGAGGTGCCCCATGATGTACAGATGACCTGACCCACTCTTACATGAACCTCATATGAGACTTTCCTTGTCTTGGTTTTGGGCTTTGATTTGCCTTGGTTATCCTGTATTTACCAAAATGGATCTAAATTGATCAACTGTGAATGAACAAATCATTTGAAGCTAACAGCCTCACACAGCCGATCAGTTATGTCTGTTAAGGGGAGAAGTTTTATCTTCTAATCGATATTGATGTTTTTAGATGTTAGAAGTTTTTAATATTCTGTCCAACCCATTCACATGCAGTACATGAGTGGGATAGAACAGTCACAAATGCACTCTTGAACAAAGAATGAGCATTTCCCAAAAAGTGATTGCTTACGTGTTAATCAAAATATCATCATATTATAATATCTGACCTGTGATGTATTCATCTGAAAAATGTATTCACCTGAAAATAACCTACTAAATATGTATTTAGACTTTGCTGCAACCAAGGGAGACGTGTCAACATGCAGTATCCTGTGAACAGAGGAGCACAGCTGTTGTAGGCGGTGAGCATTTATTTCTTAAACACAAGCAGAAATGAGGCGTTCACACATTTATAGATCATTTCTGGTGATGATTTTAAATCCGTCTGTAGGGGATGGAGCCGGTGGGAGAAGCAAGAAGAGGCGTAAATGTTGGTGAGAGAATGTTTGCCCTGGAGCTAATGGTGTGTGAGGACTTGTGTGTATGTGTTTCTGCGCGAGTGTGCATATGGTTTTCATGAATAAATTACTCCTCCGACAATCTTTGTATTAACTTTCCACAGCAAACAGCTGTAGTAGTGCTGGAATAACAACAATGGAAGGCAGCTGTGTGGAGGAATAGATATTAAAAACATCTCAAATGTGATGATTATCATCCATTTTAAATACACGTTTTCCTTTGTTTACTCCCAAAAGAGTTTAAAACAGAAACACAAGGAAGAGTGGTGCCCTGGAATCACTGTATTTCATTAGAGAATGTGATGCAGAGAAGATACTCAAAGTACTCAAAGTTGCTGATGTTCAATAGAATATTAAGATAATATACTTCTATACATGAGTGTTCCCATTATTTATTATCATTCTGCATTCGAATATGTCTCAGAGAGAGATACAGTTATTTTTTAAATTATTTTTACGCATATTTTATTATCTTATTTAGTTTTAACTATATTGTAAGTATATTGAATACAACTATAATTTCAGAAAGGACTTTGAACTCTATGGGATACACACTCATAAAATATAATGATATAATTATGATGCAAATTTCATTGTTTTATTCCAAACTCTCCACAGTTAGAGATAAAAGGTGCTGAGCAACATTTTACCTTAAATTTTGTGGATTGACATGAATTCATTTACTTTGGATATCTGAGTGTGTTTTATAGAAAATGTAGAGTATTGTGTAACTCTATTATAATCTATTGTACTCTCAACATAAGAGGAAAACAGACAGACAGCAGTACATATGTTGTGCATATTCAAGTAATCAATAATCACTACTCCCTGACTGAGTGTTGAGGTTTCTGTAAGACTAACAAAAGGCTTCAGTCTGTTATTCTGCAGCTAAAATAAATAAATCCGGCTCTGGAGATGAGGCACATGGTCTCCTGGAGGAGGACATGATGGAAACACGGCCCCAGTGTGCTCCCGCTTCGCCTCCTCAGTCTTCTCCACGGAAGCCCGGACCCCCCCGCTAGCAGCAGCAGATGTAGCCACAACATTTTACTGAGCTGTTTTGCTGAGCCATGACAACTGCGACGGAAACAGGGTGACACCAGATAACCTTGCTATCATCGGCACACAACACACACCCACCCGATCACACACACAAGGACAAACTTGGCATGTCACTATAGCAACTGTGTCATCATTTTAATCTCAGCCGGCAATTTGAAGTCATGGAACTGAGCCGTGGTGCCAATTTTGGTAATCTAGTGCTTCCATAAGCTTGAATATTAAATAATAGAGCAATAATCAAATAAAATCTATAATAAGTAAAATAAAAAATATCTGGAATTGATGCTGACCTTTTAAAAAGTATTAATATCATAATTAATAATAAAGATCAGGAAGGGTGTAAATATATTTAATGGATTGCAGATTCACCACAATACATTCTATTTTTTGCTGCATCCCTTTTAAGCCTTTTGTACCGCAACAAATTTTGTAAACAAAAAGCATTCCAGGCATTTTCTTTTGCTACACTTGCCTGGGGCAGAAATATTATGAAACAGTTGAAGATTTAAACATGGTGGGAAGAACACACAGGAGATTAGGATAATGGATTCAGTTAAAGGATTATAATTTCCTTTCTTTGTACATTATATTGTGAAAATTTCATCCTTAATTAACATGATGACGTAAAATATATTGAAATTGTTATGGCTTCCAAAAATAAAGAATAAAAAGAAGATCGTTTCGAAAATTGTTCTTCTCATAAACTAAAAAAGACTAAAAACTAAACTGGAAGTCCACACTGTATATTCCAATTTTGTTTTGTTTCGCTTCAGAAATTTCACCTCCTCCAAGCCTTGGTGGCACTTGTGCAGCAATTTGAGAACCAGTGGTTCTCAAACTTTTCCAATAGAATAAAGTAAGGAAATAAGGATGCCTTAACTGAAACCATTATCCTAATCTTCTGTGTGTTCTTTCCACCCTATTTAAGTCTGTTTAACTGTTTCATAATATCTTTGCTCCAGGCTAGTGTAGATTAGATAATGTAATGCGGTGAATCTGTATTCCACATTGAAACATATTCACAGCCACATCAAAGCATTATCATTGATGTTATTAATGTCTATGTTCATACATCAAAGAAAAATATCGGTCAGTATCTGATATTTTTCATGTTTTTCCCACGGTAAATGCCCATATTGACAGGACAGGACTGGAATCTTCGTGAAGAAAAAGACTTTCACCAGAAAATGATATTCGCTTGAATAAAATAATCAGAACATTCACACTTTTACCAATTATTCTGAATATTGTCTTCTTGTCAAGGTCTCCCACAACAGATCAGATATAGTTAGACGCTGTCAGGTGTTTTCTGTGTCCACCAAGTGACTTCTATAATGAACAGGCTGTATTATTAACCTTCAGCAAAAATGGAATACTTTATTTGAGAATTTTTATTTTTACCAAAGTGTGCACGTTAACAAGCAAAACTCTCTCCAAACTTCCATACATGTACTGTTTCATTGATTGCGCTCGTTTTGGGATTTATTTTTTCAATGTTGAGACGTTACACTGAAAGGGGGATTTTGATCCATTGAAGCCCTTCATTTGACAGATTCTTGGCCTGATTGCTGGGAAGCTCTTGCTTCATTTTGTGTCTCGGAGGCAGGCGTTGTATAAATAGGCTCACTGGAAATAGCCTTTCACTCTCAGAGGAGCCTCTCAGGAGAGGGCCTGGACCAACGGCCAGATTCCTAACTAGATATAGGCCAGAACATTGCAGACATCTGGATGGATGATTTGTGGAATCCCTTCACATATTTTGAGGAAATCGTTTACACTGCCGTACATATTGTTTTGAATGAGCATGTCGGCCATGTTTTGGGCGATGAAACTCTTCCTTGTTCAAAACATTCAGGTTATCTATTAAAGAATATTTCCTCCTGCAATCAAAACATTTTGATCGTTTTCTATTCATTCACTATTTAAAGCCTCATTTACTGTGCACCAAGATGTCAGTTTAAATGTAAAAGTTGATGTATTCAGTCTGTCTTGTTCTTCTCTGTTCCTGTGAATAATTAGCTTGTAATTATGTTTTACAAGAAGAGACATGTTCTCCCCAAAGCCTTTGACGGCACTATCAAATTAACAATATCCTGTCATGTTTTACAGATATCTGATGGGCGCAAAGCCCCTGGGTATGACTTGTGCAGAATAAAACTTGTATTTTTATTGGTTTTGACAATATGGGCTGTGGGAAGCTCTACTTGTCACTTGTCCAGCCCACAGCAGCGAGGCCTTAAATGTTGCACGGATTTACTTGTGGTAGATGTGATCGGTAAGGAAAAAGTTGAGGAACCTAAAATGAAAAGTTGAAAAATTCAATTTCATATATAGAAAGTCATGTCTGACACCTGATGAAAGACCCGCCAGAGTGTGCAAACTCCAATCACATCTACACTAATACATAATGGCAGGAGTGCAGCTGTATTTTTGCCATTGCCAGGCCCTTCTGTGACATCATGGCAGTGTGAAGAATCATCATGCCAAATTAATTTACGATGGTCCACTAATACTCCCCACACACATTCAATCACTCCATCGAAGGAAGGAAACTATTACCACGCATTCAGAAACAGCATTTGACGTTTGGTATGAGTGCAACGTTTCTTAGAATGCTATGACAAAGTGAAAAAATAAACATAATAAATACAATTTCAAATAATGAATCAAGCAGTCAACAATGTCAGTGTGGTGCAACGCTTACAGGAGAAAAACACTGACATATCAGAGGAGAAAAATGGCTGCTGGAGGGAATCTAACCCAAATCTCCCTCATTTCCGTCCCTTGAGTGGCACAGCACTTCAAGGGAAACTGATTTGCATGCCATTGTCCTCTGATTAAATCCTAATCTATTTTTACACCTCGGTGATGAGACAGTCTTTGTCACAAGTCTTCTTTTAAGTAGAGCTCTAGGACTTTCGGCACCAATCCATACAGCTGAGTGATGACAGCCAGCAGCACTCCACCCAAACGCAGCGTGCAGACGACGACAAATCACCTGGCTATTACAAACCTGAGGTTAACATGAGTTCTTTGACACTGAAATCAATCTTAGGTTAAATTGTTAAATACGTTTTTAGATCAGGCATGGTGAGGATAACTGCAACTACCCCATTAATTATCCAGGTGGGAAGTGAGGCCCGGCTTTGCACTATCCTGTGGCTACCACACAGAACCCATTACACAGACCTGAAGGATGCAGTCAGCAGCACATGATGTCAAATGTCAGGGAGACCTTGTTACCAAAATAACTCAAAAATAGTTTTACTGCAAATCCTGCAGGGAGAAACATAAATATCAACTAGAGAAGAATACGTTCCCCCTCTCAGAGTAAATCAATGAGCCATTACTGAGTTTAAATGAAGTGAATTTGTGGGCCAAGGTGAAAGAGCTCATTATCCTTTGTCATTAGCCGTTTGGTCTGAGAGGTGGATCCAATAATTCTCAGAAGTCTCGATGGCAATTAATTTTCCTGGAGAGGAATACAACACTACGTACTGGTGTGGATAGGCAAAGCTTTTGTAGTTAAGATATTTATAATTTTTAATGAACTGTGGGAAATATGCCAATGTTGTCATAAGGTTCAGACAGTGATGGGTGGAAAAACTCAAATCCTTTTGTTAAGTAAAAGCAACATGCAGAAATATTACATTAAATGTAATGTGATGCCTTCACTTTTATTATAAAGTAGCTGGAAAATACAGCAAAATACCCCAAAATACCTAAATTGTACTTCAGGTCATACAAAGCGACCCATTTTGCTGAATCTTTGACTAAATTCCGTACCCCAAATTTAGGGTTTGTTGCTCTTTAATTGTTGTAATGGGAGTCAATTACCGTGATAAAAACACAAGAAATTGGGCACAAAATCCACAGTTGTCAGAATCTTCTATGACTATGGCAGCATGAAGTAAAATAAAAATAAAATGAACAGATAAAAAGTTATTACAATTGGCATTGACTTTGGCATTGACTTTGGCCCTGTTTCGGTCCTTTGGCCCTCTTTTGGTCCTTTGGCCCTCTTTTGGTCCTTTGGCCCTCTTTTGGAAACGCATCCAAAAATGGATAATGCACAAAAACGTAATAAAAACACAACAGAACCCAATTTAAACTAACTGATGAAACAACAAAACATAAAGACAAAGACAATAGAGCCAGATGGAAAAGGAAGACTTTCATTTGAATTTGAGTCTGCCAGTATTAAATCTTTAAGATGTTCTTTTATTGCCAAGTGTCCAAATGCAGGAAGAATTTTCTTCAGACAAGACCAGACTAGTGCCAGCTGACAAGTTTTTAATTATGACCACAAATTCCTCTGGGATCAAAGCCAATCGTCAGGAATGAATCTCCCAAATATGCAGCACTACATTCTCGCTGGTGATAACACAATTCACAAGTAGCTTAATCAACTCTGCCCTCACATTCCATGATTTCCTGATGGGTTTTCACACTACACTCCCAAACACACGACAATGTTTTGACCCGCAGGTCTAACTAGTAATCTTGTCAGCCAATTGTAGATTTTTAAAAAGTAGCTTGTTTACTTGTCATTTTCAGCCATCTTTGACGAACTCGACAGCATTTATTTTGTAAAAGGACCGATTTCTCTCTGCTCTATGCTGTGAGAATGTTGTTTGTTTGTGATTTGGAATAAATATTAGGGTTATCAGTATTGTGGATGTTACATACAGCCAGCTGGATCATTCTCAGTTACAGTACATTGGGAATTGGAAAAGGAAATTAAAAGGGTTGATTTAGTTTCAAATCCCCATCTAGGTTTGGTGCAGTCAGATATCTCTAAAACACAGTGGATGTTTCATTTAAAAACCTCTCTCTTTAATTTGAACCCTGCCTTTTTAACGGTTATAATGAAACCTTTTTATGACTGCAGGGAAATTAAAATGTTAATACTGTGGGACCTTTTATTGAACCTTCTTAGCATGTGCTGGCTCTGCTGATAGACATGCATTTGGAGGATTTGAATAATATTTCAGTTTCTGTGGTGTAATCTGAATTCCCAGCTTTAAATTGAAGCTGGAAATTCAGTAAATAATTATTCAAAGTATACTGGGATTGCGAATGCTTCTCAATGTCCTAAATTTAGCAGATGCCATTCAAAACTCTCAAATCACAGTCGTTACTTTAATTAACAGGATTGACTGTAGAACACGGGAACAGATACTAAGAATACCAAACGCAATCAATTCAGCATATTCATTACATCTAGAGGCTTTGTCAGCCACACACAATAACTATAAATATTTCAAATAAACACACACACACACACACACATACTGTATGTACTTATGTATATATAAAAGAGACCAGACCTTTCTGTGAACCAAGGGTGAACGTGTGAATGTTATATTTTAATTAATGAGGGAATTTTGATTTTCATCCTGACAAATCTTAGCTCTCCAAAACTTCTGGATGTCCACAATCATCTGATCCACACAGTAATCCTACGCTAGTGACAACCAGTGTCCATTCACTGATGCATTCAAATAAAGAGTTTTTTTCTTGTTAATTAGGCCAATAAAACCAAACTGCATCAGTTCAACTCATCTTATTTTCATTAAAGCCACTAATACTTCTTCACTTTCCAACCCCATCTCAGCAGGATTAGGGAACATCTTCTTAACACACAGTAGGTATATTCCTTGACCTGTGAGACAGTCATCAAAGTCTTTCAGGCCTATAAATTGCATGCAATTTTTATCAAAGGACTCTCAGAAACTTTGCCACCAATCACAACTTTCTCTGCACAGTTACACTTATGAGAACGGCTAGGAGCCAGATGTTCAAATTCCTATAATTATCTTCAGATCACACTTGGTGCAGATATATTTAGGGTTGAGTGTGACGTGTCAGTTATACCTCGGACTGTATAACAAACCCCAAAACAAAAAAAGCTTGTCTTAATTAGTGTGTAGGTCTCCTATCCATACTAATGCTTATTTCACAAAGATGCATTATAAAAGATATAGGTATACACAGACAGATATTTTATTATTTTACTATTTTCACCTGATTAAGCAGGTTAATTAATCAAACCTGCATCTGGTAAAAGTCTTGATGCCAGAACTACTGCTGTTCAGGATTGTTGCTGTGTCTGAGCATTATTGTTTTTTTATGATGTTGTTTTAGCTGGCAAATAGATTCATTCAAAATAGTACAAAAATAGCACATATATTGACACTCTACCAAAACATCTTGTTACATTTAATACTTGCTTCTTCTTATTTGTTGTTGTTTGAGTATCACTTCTATTGCACCACTGAGACAAAAGATTCTAACAAAATCTAGATTCCATTAGACTGTTGGCAAAATAAGACAATTAAATCCTCACTGTTGTGAAGTTAAAAGAAGAGAAAATCCAAACTCCAAGCTGACTGAGGCATCTGCAACATAATTACAGTTTCATGAAACTTTAGCAATCTGACAATGGAATTTCCTACAAGGACGCTCGGTGTGTGGGCTGCTTTGCTGAGCTGAGATGTGCAGGGTCGTGTCGATTTGTGGGAGGATATGTGCAAACACCCGGTTTATAAGGAAATTCAGTCATACCCACATGAACTGGAGGGTCACTGTTTCAGACTACTATTGCATCTGCAAAAAACAAAGATTTCAAAGATACACATCCAGCAGCTTGTTGTTGTTGTTTTTATTATTGTTTTGGTTTGGTTTTTCAAAAGATCTGCATTTCTTCTAATGAACTTCGTGATCTAACAAATTCTGAGCTTTGGTGGGAGAAACTATGCAATCCATCTGTGCCATCTAGTGGGGAAATGTAAATGGTTCAGTGAATTGATGAGCGAGCTGGAATCCTCAGTTGTCCCACAAGCTGGCGAGCAGGTCATTTTATATTTTTATTTCTATCAATCCTAAGTATAGATACATGAATTGTATAGCATATTGTATAAAACATTCTAAAAGGTTTTCATGTAATTATTTCATATAATTTTGATAAACTGACAATAAGAAAATGCATTAGGCCACAAAATTCACACTTGATGCTTTGTTGTTTATGTGATTTATGTTTATATGTAATATGTTTATAATGGTTCCTCTGAAATAACAGATTATTTTTTATTTCTACTGGAAGAACATCTTTTTCAAATACAGGACACTATAGAGAACCGACAATAGGGGGCGATGTTGTGCACGATGGGCTGGTGTGCAATCGAAGGTGACACAGAGGAAGGAGCATGAGGAAGTGACTGCATTTGGGAGATGTAGCTATCTTTTCTAATGCAACCTCATCTTTAAGGCGATAACTAGCTAGGCAGCTAGATAATCGTAATATTTGACAATGCGATGGGTAACTGTTGGGCTTACTGCGTCGGGCTCTTCAGAAGAGAGGCCAACAGGATCCAGAGAGGAGGCGGGTAAGTGAAAGTCTAAGGTTAGCTAGGTGAGCTAGCTTGCGAGCATCATCTAAACCACCGTATCCGGT
Organism: Brotula barbata; assembly: GCA_900303265.1. Taxonomy (NCBI): domain Eukaryota; kingdom Metazoa; phylum Chordata; class Actinopteri; order Ophidiiformes; family Ophidiidae; genus Brotula; species Brotula barbata. The sequence goes on from OMNV01029499.1 coordinate 45,063, forward strand.
TACTGCTAACAACTAACAGCTTTCTCAATCGGTAACAGGTACCACAGTGTGGCAGGAACACTTTGTCTGGGAGTATTTTCATAATTCAAAGATTATTGAGCTTCAGGTTTGGCTGTTGTGCTGCTTTACAGTTTGGGATAAAAACCTGCAGTCAGTTAGTGCCTCCAGGGAATTAAGACCCCACCCCAACTGTCAACAATACAGACAAGTAATATATCTAAGAGTACTAGGATTTGTCTCATCGAGTGTAGTTCAGTATCACAAACAAATATGTCTTTAGCGGTTTAATTGTTAGATCCGACCATTTGTAAGCAATTGTGTGTGTTCTACTTAGTCTTAGTTTAATTGGGGTTAGAATTTTTTACGCTTACTTTTCCCCAGAATTGACCAGCTGTCCTCCTGTTACATGATTAATTTTGGACCTGTGGTCTTCAGTCTGGGTTCAGCTATTTGGGAACCCCAGGATTGTTTTTAGTAATGACAGCATGCATAACTGTATGGTCAATAATACGTACCTTTTAAAGGAATAACAGCTTTTACAGGCAGGATAGTGAAAAGGCATTACAGTAATCTGCTAATGACGAATGCATGGATAGAATCAACAGAATTACGGAAAGCATCTCTGGTGATGTGGCGAATGTGTCATCATCATGTGTAATACTTGGCAGAGGATGAATATGTTTATCATCTCTGGCACAGTTAAGTGTAACTTGACACTGACTTACACAGGCGAGAAGCTGCCACTGTTTTACACCAATCTGTTTTACAGTTTAATACAAACCTGTCAGAGACCGCACTTTGATAGTAAGGCATAAGATATTGGATCTTGGATGTGAAACATTAATGGCATCTCAAAAAACATAAAATGTAAATGACAGCACCTAAAATGATAAGCCAATTAGATTGATCGTTCTTATCTCAGTAACATAAGTGGACAGACTGCTAAAACTGCTCTATTCAATATCATACATTATATGGTGTCAGTCAGGTTTGATCCTAATGTGTCATCCATTTTCGTCATGAACTCAATTCAACTAAGACAGCTGCTCAAAATTATTGACAGAAATGTCTACGAGCAACAACTATACCTACCAAAATGCCTTCACAAGGTTTTGACTTGTCTGAAACAAATGTAACGAATAATGTTAATAATAGCAACACATTTAGCTGTTCAGTGCCAGAACCCTTGTGTCGACTGATTGAAATGGCTTAATGGCACACTTGAATGGAATGGTGACCCCATTGGCATGAACAATTTTCAGATGAGACATTCTCCAGACCTCTGTGAATTTGAGATAGATTTGGCTTAGTGAGATAATGAGGACAAGTCTTTGACAACTAATAATGCATTTGTACAGTGAAAGGCCTCCAATTGCAGATCTGTCATGGCAGTGAAAGTGCACAATAATGAAACCGAATTATCAAAAATACTCCAACTTACAAAAAGAAAAAAACATTGTGAGCAACCTAAATTCTCTGAATATCATTAAATTTTTTAACTTATTCTTTAGTCATATGTTTAAATCTCGTAGTCTCTCAGCACCACTTGAAAATCACAGGCATAAAACATAATAATATACAACCATTGCTTATCATTTTAATGCAAGAAAACGTATAAACTGAACAGGGTTCAACTGGTTTTCCGATGGCTCCCCCAATGCTCATAATCTCTTAATTATTCACACAGGTCAAAATATTTCCGAAGCAGTACCACAGGGGAACATTATACAATAGAGGTATGGATTGCATTGCATTTTTACATTTATTTAAAAGTTGTAAATTTGTAATTAATCTGAGTTTTACGTTTTTCTGCAGTTTGAAAATCTCGTTGAAAGTGATGAGGTAAGTTCTATTATCATTTTGAGTATGTTATGATTTAGCCATAGAGCCATAAAAAATCAATATGTTTCAGAAAAATGTCAGGTTTTCCTGTCATCTCTTCATGTTGCATTCACAACATAACATTATTGAATCTGTATATTGTCTAATTAAAAGCTGCGTTATATTGGTGGTTCTCTCAAGATCCTTTTTACCTCCAAACTACCCATCAGATACCGCAGTGATAGCCGTCCTCCAACCATGATGGATGGAAAATGATGGGTGCATCCTGTGTGTGCCCATTACTGTGAATTTGGCAGCGTTCCATTTTTCTTTTTTGAGGTGTAACTCAATTACCTGTCTGCAATGTCCCAGACTGGCAGCACTTGAATCAAATAGTGCAGCAGGAAAGATGCATTCCCTGTAGGAACTCAGAGCTGTACTTTGAAAATGTCTGTTTGCTTCATTCCAGGCTGAGAGCCCACTGCCCTGCCCACAGTAAGTGACCTACTGTGAAATGATGTGTTTTAGTGGATTAGAGAAGATTCATTTTGACAATTTTTTCAGTTAAGACTAAACAAATGGAAGACTAAATTTTAGTTTCCACTTTAAAGTATTTTTTTCTGTTTTAGGCCCATCAATGAAGATGAGATCAAAAACCTCAGAGAGCACCGATATGCTGCAATCTCAGACAAACAGATCTTGATAGACCAGAAGATAAAAGCTGAGGTAAGATATGTTTTAAGACAGGGTTCAGCTACTGTATATCAAGGAATGTAGCTTTCATTTTTGTCTAATTTCTGTATTTTGAATACACTGGTAGATTAACATGTTATAATGAGGACTCAAGCCCCCACACTTTAGAACAATTTTACTTTTTTTAATTTGCTGCATTGTATTTTCTGTTTTGTAATTTTTTGTTCTGTGTTTTTGTTTGTTCATTTTATTTTATTTCTGCTCAGTTAGAGGCACAAGAGGAGAAGTTGAGGATAGAAGAGGAGGCTAGAAATGCTGCCCAGCGTGAGGCCGCCAGGTTGGCACGTGAGCGAAAGTTGAAGGAGGTGAGGCGGCACTCAGCGCTCCCTTCTGCTTGCCATGTTATGGCCAATTTACCTTACTGCTTGCTTCTCCTCTAACCTATTGGCCCTGTGCAGAAGCTACCCAGCATCCCCAAGTCCTCGGCCTACTTAAACTTAAAGGGACATTGTTATTTTTAAGTTTGGTCCTCATTAACCTCTTGCTGTCAGAGAACATGCTTTCTGTGTCAGTTCTACAGAATAACATTTCCGCAGCATAGTGAGCTTTTTATTCATCCCTTGTCGTGTATGTCATGTATCAAAAGGTACATGACATCTTCAGTCAAAAGCTATTAATTTGTCCTGTCACAACTAGAATCACCTAATTCGCCAACATGTTACTCCACAAAAACAATACTCAATCATCCACCCGAGTCCTTCTTTTACTGTATTTTTTGTTGTTGTAATATGGCTTAAATAAGAAGGAAGTGACAAGATAAATCTAATGCTCAAACTATCAAAAATCATTAATGTTTGAAAACATGGTGTTTGGTGCTCTATAGCAGTATACGGCTGTTAAAGTAAGACATCCCATAATATCTGAAAAATGAGATTGGAAGAAATGGACTCCTGGAGTAGAGTTTCTTTTATAGCATCTCATGCCTCATTCCACTGCTTTTCTGCCACTTTTTGTTTTGTTTGTTTTCTTTTCTAACATTTTCAGACGTTTCAAAGATTACATCAAAGATAATAAAAATGATTAAATAGGGGCTTCACTCATCTCATTAGAATCTATGATTTTTACATCCTGTAGGTGTCTGCCCAAAGAATTCGAGGTAAAGCTGATGGCTCTGGTGGTGACACTCATCAAAGAAAGTGAGCTACTTAACTTTTTACACACTGGGTCAACTGTGGGGCAGATAGCTTGCATGAGATCTCCCATAACTGTTTGTAGACATGTAGTAACATATTTTTACAGTGGTAATGTCTTATCCAAGGCCATTATCGAACTATGTTGATGACAGTCATAAAGTAAAGCATCTGGCCAACCATTTGTTTAACAACTGATATTAATCAAGAACTCTAGGATCCTCTCATAGATAAGATGTTTGATTGTTAGGGGCAAGAGGGCATTTGCATATTCCATCTCTTTTTTTTTCCATAGAATTATTATTGTAATGATGTGTGCTGTGATTTTCCTCAAGTCATGCTGTGGGTAGGCTGTAGAACAGATGTTCAAGCCCTACAAGATATTCAATCCCAGAATCCAAAGCATAACTGCTTTATACTTTGCCAAAAAGAAGCAACATACGCATAATTTCATCTATTTTGCTGAGGCAATGTAGAGGCAACATCAGCAAAAGCCATGCGCACACGCAGCTGATAAGTTTTTATTCATGAACGCAGTTTCCACTGGACTGTTTTGTGATTGATAATTTAGAGTTGTACGTTACTGTTTGGCTCACAATATTAACTTGTGTTGACTGTTGTATATGGTTTAGTCTGTGAGTTTTGTGTTGATTCTCACCACTACCTCTGCTTACCTCTTTCAGACACACCTCTGGGGAGGATTTTGACGTCTACCTCCACAATGTAAAGGCCCAGTCAGAGGCTTTTAGGAGCAACAGTGAGTGGGCCGTCTGGGCTTTATAAAATGATCCCATATCCATATTGAGGTATACGATGTGACCATGTTTTCATTTAAGACACCTTTTTCATTCAAAGCTTTTATAATTTTGGCAACTAGGGGGCAGATAGCTTCTAGAGAAGCTGATAATTACACACCCCTCCTAGCTTAAACAGATAAAGCTATTAAGATGAATGAACAACAACATAATCCACAGGAGAGGTGTTTCCATCCACCTAATGAATTTAATTACAATATCCACTCAACTTTTAGCTCTGTTTTAGTCTCCACCAACTCTTAAACAGTGTCTGACAATCCGTATCAAGGATTTGTGCTAATCACTACAAATGACATTTTCACGCTACAATTACATCCATACAGTAACTTGCTGTCTTTTTCCAAGGGCTGCCATCCGACACGAACGTGGTGACGCCCAACACAGAGTGTAGCTGGGATTTTACTACTAAGACCCGCTCCACCAATGATGATGGAACCTCACTGGATCTGGAGTGGGAGGATGAGGAAGGTGGGAGTTTATCTGCTGCTGAGATTGGAATGGTTTCTCTCATTAATTTGTAGTTTTCCTGCCAACCTTGAGTCGTTGCCTTTGACTTTTCAGCAGCAAAGATGAAATGATGTTTAGTCAGCCATTAATTGCTGATAAAACATAGGTACTTTGAACATTCTGACTTCTCTTTAGAATGTTGATCTCACTGAGGGATCAGGTTTGCCCTTGATCTGCCTCCATCGCACAGCTGTGGTTATTCCCGCAGATGAACTTGTTTTCATTTCTTCAGTGACACTGCAGTGAGGAGTTGGAAGCAGAGCAAACCATCTGTGCACGATTCATATAACTCATCACTTCTGAAAACACTTATGCAAGTGCAGAAAAGATTACGTCAAGGTTTCTGGAGAAATCCATAACGGTGGAGCTCCTGTAAAATTTAGGGCAAAATATTCCACCCTCCATTACTGCCAGTTATTATGTGTGTTTGTAAAATATCCTCACATCTGCAAATTTCACTTTAAATAGGTCATAAAGATGGGAGTTATGGAGAGGAAAGTCTTGCACGCAATTCTTGTTTGGCTTTAGCTGGTGTCCTTGTGTTGTAGGAATCAACCGTGCATTTCCAGCCTGGGAGAGGTCTCGGACAGAGGAAGACATTCTGCGTGCAGCCTTGAGGCCCGTGGGCAAGCAAATCAACAGTGGTCCCACCTCAGCCTCCGAGGACTCAAATGCTCTCGAGTGGGAGAATGATTTTGTGAGTACCCATCCAGAGGACAATGCAGACACTGAATTTGAAGGGTTTGTCAATCCTGTCCTAGACACTCCGTCTGAGGATGCTTCAGACAGTAGCCTTAGGTTGGACATCCAGGATAGATAGTGTCTAACACAAAGGATCTGTCTACTTGTGCCCTCTTCATATCAAAGCTCACCAGCTTTCCACCTCATCAAATGGAATTCACGTCTACTACAGGACACTGATACTGTGGGACTTTTTCATATATTTGTACACTATGTTACAATACAGTGAAACATTTTAAACATTTTTCAGTGCCTTTATTTACTAAATTAGTCAACCACCTTTTGTTTTGAAACATTTGACACATCAATTGTCATCTGCTTGGAGTGCTTAATATCAACACACAGTGCCCATGGGATATTAGAAAAAGTATGTCAATCTGCTGTAAAGTGAAACCTACTATTGCAAAAGCATGAGAAAGCTTTAACCAGAAATGGGCAATTTTACTGGTTGTGCAGACAGGGGCCTTTGACCACTTACTGTTCACGCTATCATTTTATCAATAATGTCTATGCATTGAGCAGACATGAGTTGTGTAATTGTGGCGACGTCCTTTCAGTTTTTTGACTGCAAGATGACAAAAAACTAAATGAACTCTTTTCACGCTGTTGATGAAGAATATGAACATGTTGGACTTAATTGCACTGGTCAAAGTTATATTGTATGCATACATTAGTAATTATCCTAATTATCCAGGTACTACATTTAATTAATTGGCTTTCCCAAATTCTGGATTAATTAAAGCACATTAATTTGTATTGTACATGGGACCCACAGAAAGTGTTTTCTAGACCTCCCTGTTTTCATAAAGACAAATTCAGTTTAGTCTCTTCATCTTATTTAACAGCTTTTATTTAGAATGCCAGCTTATTGATGGTATTTGAGTTGCAGACCAGTTTTTTGAATACCATCCTGGCTTAAAAGAGGTGATCTGGTTCACTAATAGACAACGAATACAAAAAGCACGTACAGTGACTCAGGCATAGCATCCCCATCATTATTGCTTATTGGGTTATTCTAGGATTTCTGTGCTTTTAATCGAGCTTATTCATATACTTAAGTGTCTGTACCGCTTGTGTATAGACGATATAGATTATTTCCATCATGTGGTTCCCTAGTTCATTAATACCCAGGTTTCTGAGAGCGACCCGGAAAGGCATTGTTGCATTCCAGAAGATGTTTTTTTTCTTGATAAATGATTTAGAAGATAATCATTTGCCAAAAATATCATCAATTACTTTTATTTCAGTTGACTAATTATGAAATAAAATAATGGTTCCAGCACAAACTCTTGCCTCTGTTACAATGGTTTTCGATTTAACTATTTGTCACACATTCATACAACTGCCTACATACTGATAATTACATTATCAGGCTATTAATGAGAATGGCTGCTTTAAAATATTGGCTAATATACAACAGGGGTGAACTGTAACAAAAAATAATCTTCACCTGGAATTTGCTCTTTTGGATTTATTCAGGAAACAAATCATTCCCAGCTAATTAATTTTAGTAATTTCCATCTTAAATTAAACTCTGAAGATTCTATGATTCTATTTACAGAAACGTGTAGAAAACAGTGTTTTCGCTCGTTCTAGTTGACATGAAGCTCTGACTACACTGAGGAGAAATACTGTGCAAAAGACAGTTCAACTTTATTCTAATATCTCTCCACTACACATGATGAGACCAACAGTTTAATGATTAAAAAAATAAAAAATAAAACGATGTTAAACATCCAAACACCTGAATGGGACTGTGTGGCCCAAACTGTCACATCACTACATTTGATCCATTGCCTCTTTTCAAAGAAATCTGCTATTCACATTGTGCATGAAATATTATTATGATTAATATACTTGATTTTTGTGTACTGTTATATTCTTGTCATTCAATGGGATTGAGGCTAATTTGGGACAGTAGTGTTTCTTAATACTGTTTGAATGTATTTTTGGCCACACTCCAATGCACAGATTTTAATTTACATTCTGTATTACAAGGAAATAGATCTTACCATCGTGTACCACTGTGTGAGTGAGTAAAGTCTACAATATTTGCCGAGCCTCAAACATCACTGTTTAATTGCTTAGTAATTTGAGTGTATCATTTAAAAAGTATTGCTTTTAATCTCTATCAATATTTATTTTGCTGTGATTTCAGGCTGCATTTAATGTTTATGCCAATATCTGTAATCTATTAATCACTTTTACTTCTTTGATCAGTTGTTTACTGGATGAAATTTTAGGTAATGGTTACCATTAAATGTCTGTCAAATCTTAGCATAGAATAAGTTCACATCGATAAATTACTTTTTGTCTGAGAATCTAGGGAAACCTAGCAAATCCTCATGTATGAGATGCTTCAACCAGCAAATATTTTCCATTTTTCTTGATGAATCAATAAATGATTAATCAATTATTTAAACTGTCAGTTGATTTCTTTCTGTCAATTAATCCATTCGCAGTTCTAGCAATAAACTGTCATCACATGGTGTCTTGTTCCTTATTCTTTGTTACACTCAGCCTAAGATGAATGAATGAATAAAATATACAATTTTTGTAAAAGATATTGTTGTTGGCATATTGCTGCCACTGTTTTGTTCTTTTTAAGTAACAATTAACTGAAACATCAAACTAGTCATGATTGTATGATTGTGAATGAATGACTCCACAGTTATCATATTCTTAAAAAGCTTTGTCATATTTTACTGGCCATGACTTGAAATGTCGATTTTTCATATTTTACCCTTGTACAAAGGCCAACTGTTTCAGTATTTATGCATTCAAATATTTACTTGATGATGATGATGCTGTAATTTCCAAATTAAGATCGTAGTGTAACTAACTTTTGTTTTCCAATTAAAACAAGTCCCGTTCTCAGCCTGCAATGACCTAGTCTTAATCTTGAGTTTTTGATTAATCTGTTTCTTCCAAAACTCAAATTTATCACTCACTACAGATGGCTATCATATATTAATAGAATCCTCTGCTCTTCTCTTTTTCACATTCCCCCTGCCGCTGAAGTATAGATCTTTAATCCATCGTCTGAACCTTAGCTCCCCGTGCTTGATGACTGTATCATCCTGTTCATGGTGAACTGCAGCTTTATCTGATGCCTCATAAGCCTCCATTCCAACACAAGCCATAACTCACAGAAAACCAACCATGCGCCCTGCTTGGTTAATTCTGCAAATAGTGATTTAAAGTACAACAATGAAGTCTAGTCTGGGTTTTGCTTTCACTTCCCTTAGAGGTGTCAATGATGTCAATTAATCTGAACATATCATATCATGATTTGGCTTTTATTGTTCTTACCCATCGTGATAACAGAAATTCTGAGGAAACCTCTTACCTGCATGAATTTGAAGTTGGGGGGCAAGTGGCTGTCAAACAGCAACCAAGTGAATGTAGGCTGCCCACTAGTGGCTGAATGTGGCATGTTTGTTAAAGCAATCAGATGGCTGAATGAATCTGCACTGTGTCATGTCGTTGAGATGCGATTTTTAAAAATTAAAATCGTGATGGAATGCAATTTTTATTTGATTAATTACACGTTTTAGTTGACGACGCGAATGACTGATGAAGCTTCTAACAATTGACTACAAAGGACGACTAAATACAAAAGCCGCGGAGCTCCAGACTGAGTGGAGCCATCAACTTGCTAGACGTTCCAGAGCCGCATCACAACCGCAGTAAGAATTCCAACTTCATATGTTGAAATACTAAACATTTACAAAACAGCTACGTGTTTTATTGTTGTTTCTAAAGTTATAGTTTTGCTTTTATATTTGAGGTTTTGTGTATAGTTGGTGGGAAAAGTGTTTTAAATTCAAAGCTTCTCCGACATATACGCGAGGATCAGCCGATCTATGCAATGAAAACAAGCAAGTCGATTTTTAGCGCCACATTTGCATTTAACAATCCAAGAGACGCTGGTTATAACCCACAACCACGGAGTTAAAATGAAGCTAACTAAATGCATCATTAACACCCCATCGGGTACTACTTTATCTGTGTAGCGGAGGGATACGCACTCCGCCTCTCCAGTCTACTTGTCTCCGGCTCTGGGATCAGGAGGACATGGTATCGGGAGACGGAGGGTAAAACCAGTGGAGAGTGACCGAGAATCCTTTAAGAAAGCAGGAATTGTAGCTTCGGTGGCCGTAAAAAATGGATTAACATTCTTTGCTTCAATAGTGGAAGGTATGTGGCTAAACTGTTCCCAAATTTAACGTTAAACATGGGCGTTAAAACAGTGGAATTGAACTACTCGTAGCTTCTTCAGGCAGGGTATCTTGGGTCGCTACTTTCCCTCAGTGGGTTGGGCTAACAGTTAGCTAGCACAAGTTAGCTTTAGCGGAGCGAAGTTGTTCTAAAACTTTCTGGAATGGGGTAAGAGTGGGAATGGTAAAGTTAGGCTAGCCGCCTTGATTTAGAAATCTATGACTTTCTAAGTTATAACCCCAAAGACAGACACACAATGTCGTTTCGTATCTTAAACTTTCGAACTGCAGTGTTTGAGTCGTTAGGAAGTCTTGGCAAATTAATTTGTACTGTGCTCTGTTAGCTAAGCTAGTAAGCTAATTCTCGGGGTTGTCTACATTGACTGCACACATAGTTTACTGCGTAAAAGTGATTAACCGTTGGTGTGTGTTGGCGTGGTTCTTTTAACTCACTGTAATAGTTTTTAATTGATTGGTCAGTTGTTGTAGGATAAGTGTAACGTTAGATACGTCTGCTGAATCTCTTTTCTCTTTCTCTGGGTGGAGGGGGTGTTTGGTAGTCATCGGATCGTTCTTCCATATTGTCTGCTCTCTGTACTTAATGCTTGTCAAGCAGTTTAAGAACTGCATCGTTTTTTATGTTTCGTGTTATCAGACTGTGTGGGGCTTGTCAAAGCAGAAATACAACAGATATGACGGCGAAGACACAGAAGAGGCCTAAAATGTGACGAAACTAAACAGAGTTGTATGCCAATTTTACAGAGGCTTGGAGAGACATTTCTGTTTATCACATCAGATTCCCTCCTTTTCCAGTTCGTATGGATTAGTTTTAACGTTGGAAATTTGCATCTTATTTTAATTTTGGTAAACCATCCTGTTAGTGAAGTACATATGTATTAATTAGTAAACCCTGTATTATAATAGCTATTTGTTGATTTGTTAGCCCATAACAATGGTTTATAATTATTATTTTTTTCTAAAAACTGTGTAAAAATTCAAATCAATCGATATGATTTCAAGATGATAAATAAATGTGTACTCTGCAATGTCAGACATACAATATATTTTTGACAAGCCAGTCAAGAGTCATGTATGTAAAGTAAAATCATTCAATCACCAAAAAATAAATATGCGATAAGTCTTTGCTCATGCAACTCTATTTTGATGCTGTTGTGTACAGGAATTCTTGAGGGACAGCTGGTGATTGTAAGAGATTGTAAGAATTACCTCTTAATTTTATAGCAAATACAATAAAATATTTAATTATTAGTGTCATAGGTCAACAAAATTAGGCAATGTGGCAATACACCAAACTTGTCCATAGATTAATTTCTGATCTCTGTTTCTGAAAGTCCTGTTGTGTCATTTATGTATTGTGATAAGTTTATGTGATTTGTCTTTTTCATTCGGGAAAATGAAATCTATGATGTGCCCTAACTAACAATGTGTTTCTACATGTCTTAGGCTGTTGGACATGCCTTTATGCTGAAATGTGTTACCATCCTTCCTTATCCTTTACAATGACTTGATGAATCACTGCTGATTCAGAGACAAGCTCCATCTTTTTCTCCAGCTGATTTGGTTATGTGGAAACAAGTGCTGTAAGGTAGTCTGGGGAATGCAAAAAAGAACTCACAACAGTTACAAGCTGATAATTTTTTTTGTGGGGCGGTATGTCCTACTTACGGGAAGTTTCCGACTGCTTTCATGTGAGTGTAGAACAATGAGCCATGGAAGTGGGTGCAGTGCTGTTGGACAGCTGTGTTCTAAAAGGGAGGGATCTGGGCAGAGATGGGATGAGAGAGGAAGCAACCCTTTGTGGTCACATCCTTCTCAGCTCGGACCGCTTTCACGAGCCCCCAAACAGCTGCTGCATGCTGACTGCCCTCCCTGTCTCTACATCTGTTTGGCTGCTTTTTGGAGTTCTGTGATGACAGGCTCATATCAAGGCAGGGTAAACGTATAACTGTATACTGGTAAACATGCCTTACTTATAAGCAAAGTAGGAGTTTACTTCTGTACTGCACTTTCAGAGGCATCTCTGTATTGTAATTACACAAAGTTTTGTGAAGCAACAGGTTTTCTATTTGTTTTAGATGAGAAAATCAAATGTTCAATTTGAAAACAAGAATTCTTGGTTCATTATGGCAGAGGCAGGTTTATTTATGTGAAAATGTACCCAAGGAATATTGAATCATTCGTCTGTTTGATTACGTTTTCCATTTTTGCTAAAACTATGTTGTTTTTCTAGCTTCTTGATGATGTTTGAATGAAAAATACAGTATTATATAATATAAGCTAAGAAATGTCAAAAAATGAATGTCTTGCTGAAGTCTTCCTTTATCTGCTCTTTTCCAGCTGCTCTGCATAAATCCACTGGACTGAAACACTGACTCTGCATTGGTGGGAGAGCCAAGACAGAGGAGCTGGGAGTTATTTAGCAGAAGTGCTCCTTTCCTTATTTCCTAGCCTGTCAACTTGCACCAGTGAAACCTGCTGCAGTGTGTCTATCTGACATCAGTTGTGATCTCACCTCCTCTTGACTGTACCCCCACCACCCCCATCAGTGCCGGTGACCCAGCTCTGGACAGCTTGCTGCAGGGCCCTTCCTGAGCAGCAGCAGCTGCGTCCTGCTTGCTGACTCCCCTCCCTCCCCTCACTTCCTGTCCTTGGTCAGACAAGGCTAAAGTGTCCTCTCCCCTATCCCACCCCTCATCTCCGACGGATTCTCATAGTCAGAGGCATATTCACACGCTTACACAGCATTTTAGGGTACTGACACTAGTTCAGAGCTCATCGTTCAGAACTTTCTGAATCTTATAGACCATCAGTGTTTGTGCCAGCCGTGACAGACATCCTCTCTTTTTTTTACTACACCACCTTATCCAACATGACATCTATGTCCAGTCTCTTCTCATTTACAAGTCCTGCGGTCAAACGCCTGCTTGGCTGGAAACAGGGAGACGAGGAGGAGAAATGGGCTGAGAAGGCAGTGGATGCACTTGTAAAGAAGCTGAAGAAGAAAAAAGGTGCCATGGAGGACCTGGAGAAGGCCCTGAGCTGCCCTGGGCAGCCCAGTAAATGTGTCACCATCCCAAGATCACTGGATGGCAGGCTGCAGGTGTCCCACAGGAAAGGCCTGCCGCATGTAATCTATTGTCGTGTGTGGCGCTGGCCAGATCTGCAGTCGCACCATGAGCTTAAACCTCTGGAAGTATGTGAATACCCATTTGGCTCTAAACAGAAGGAGGTCTGCATCAACCCATATCACTACAAGCGAGTGGAAAGTCCTGGTGGGTACTCTTCTTCTCTCTTGACAGGGTGCTTAGAATGAGTGCATGTTTTATTCAAACTTCAAGACTGATGTCTAAATCAAGTGCATTAGACAGGTTCAATTTAACGTTCACAGCCTTCTAAAATATGTGTAAAAGGAATTTAATGTTGGTGCTACTTATTTCTGGGCTAGAAGCAAATGAAAGATTGCAGCACTGTCGAACCATCCTTTAGCATGAACCTTGAGTAGGCTATGGAGCTGGTAAACAAATCCACAAAGGTCAGAAGGCTGTCATCATACAGCACTGTTCCACCCACCCTCGCCATTTTACAGAAAATCAATATCACTAGCTCTTTTGAAGTCTTATTAGATTATATGGCTCAGGCACTTCAGATGGGGTGTGGCATCAGAGAGAGCATTGCTAAATGCAAAAACCACTCTGACTTAAGTCTAGCACTTTCCCACCACCACCCACTGTCTTGTTTTCTGTCACTTACACACATTACATTAAATACACACGGATGACCCTAAGGGTACAGCCAATATTTTGGCACAAACAACCTCTTTGGAAGCCTGCTTTGGATTGCTAGCTCTGAATTGACCAGTTCAAGGTAAGGGTTCACGTATCAGCTAGGGAAGATTGCACATCATATCATTTCAAGCAACGCTCACTGGTTATGTGTGGTGGAACAGCCTTGGGCATATGATGCTTAAAGCCAGTTGGTAGGTTTAAGTCAAGGCTAGGAAAACACTCATACTATCCTTTTGACATAGAAAATAAATATAAATGTCTGTTGTAATATCTCAATTAAGGTCTGCAGTGGCTTTTTCTGAATGCAGAATTCATATTTTGCATGGATTGTTATAGTCAAAATAAGGTTAATGACGTACAATTATTGATAAAGATGGCTATATTCTAAAAAATGATTACTTTTGCTATAGTGTAATTCCACTTTTTGGCTATTTGGTACTGGTGTTTATGTAGACTTTAGTTAATTTGGTGATAGTGCTGATCAACGATTTAGTTTTCCTTCTTATTGATAGAAATGACATACTTAGCAATGAAAACCACTTAAACGCAATAAAAACATACTTCAGACAAGATTCTAGTGAGAGGTTTGGTGTGGAGTAGGTCTTACTATATAACAAGATTATTTTTTCATTTCAGTGGTTCCAGTGCTCCCTTTTGCTGTCTCTCTTTCACTCTAAACCATCAATTTTCCTCCTTTGTTTTCTTGTTCTCTGCTCTCCTGTGCAGTGCTGCCTCCTGTCCTGGTGCCTCGGCACAGTGAGTTCAACCCCCAGCACAGTTTGCTGGTACAGTTTCGCAACCTCACCCACAATGAGCCACACATGCCCCTGAATGCCACCTTTCCAGAATCCTTCCAACAGCCACACAGTGGAGGTAGCAGTAATGGTGGTGGCAGTTCCTTTCCCATCTCTCCCAACTCTCCTTACCCCTCGTCTCCAGCCAGCAGTGGTACTTATCCTAACTCACCTGCCAGCTCTGGGCCCTCCAGTCCATTCCAACTCCCAGGTACACCATACAGACGCTTATATACTGTATTTATACACCTAACCCTTAGCAGGAATCCTACTCATTGGGTTTTTCTTGATCATACTTGTCTTGTTGGAGGCCTGCTAATTGAATCATTCAGTTTAAATGGTAAAAGAAAAATATGAAGAGAAGGATTTTGAGTAACTGTTCTTAGAAATTGCTGCTATTTAAATTTGACCAAATTTCCCAGAGAATATGGTTTTGTGCTTGTATAATTTACAAGGTATTTTTCTACAGAAATGGGAGGAAATTATTAAATGTCTGTTTAATATCTGTAATTTCAGGTCAAGGAGGGACATTGCGCACTCCGTTATTCGTGCAATTCAGACATACATGTCACCCTACTTGAATAAAGACCTCAATTCCAATTAGAATCTATATGTAGTAAATAGAAGGAATGGCTGAGAGAATTTTACAAACATGCATACAACTTTTACGCTTAAGTCTCTATCTTTATATGTCAGATTTGATCACAATTTTAATCTACTTATTATATTCATCCAAAGCAAGTCACACCCCTCTAAAGGGAACAAAGAAAATGACAGCTAAGCAGTGCAGTGACCACCAGAGTCGGAACTGGCTGCTGTCAAAGGGCTTATGCAGTGGACTAGGCAGCCCTTCTCCTTATTTATATTTACTATTTTGAACTTGTGTAGATATTCTGATCCATCTAAGATGTGCTAAAGGTATTGAGCCATTTTTGATCTGTCCATCAGTCTTGGTACGTTAGAGAAGTACCCCATGACAGATATAATATTCATTGGGATGTGACTGTGTATGTGTGGATCTATTATCTGTTTTTTGGGGGGGGTTCTAGTCCAAATGTGCACACAGGCACATCTGACGTCTGTATTTAGTTTAGTTATAAAATGAATAGTCATCATCACCTTATTATTTTTTT